>JAIQCU010000371.1:0-56767 GCA_022114935.1 Leptestheria dahalacensis | reverse complement strand
CTGGAAAGTTTCTTAAGAGTACGTCAAGTACAGAACAAACATAATTAGAAACGGAAACATCTACGTCAGCTTTATTGGGATGAAACTGCGCAGTTGTTGTTAGGCTTGTTTAGTTTAGTCTGGCATGACATATAGAGAAACCGTAATAGCGCAGGGAAGGCTTCTCAGGTTCAAGTTGCGTTGGTTTTTTGTCTCGTCTTTGTTTGATATCAGTGACGTTCGCGTATTTCACGGTAACCGATTCTCGGATTGTTTGAACGATGTACGATTATATACTGAAGTTGTAAAGAGAGCTCTGAAAAAGAAATTCAAACGTCTGAAAAAACTCAGCGAGATCCTGTCGGCCAACCAGGGACAGTTCGTTTTTATTTGGGCCTAATAAGATCACCGAATAGAGGGCGTGTACCGCACATGACTGATTGCTCTAACGCACGATATGGGACAAAGTGACACTCGGTCCCATTAGTGGGTAACCTTCGTTAACCGNACCGAATAGAGGGCGTGTACCGCACATGACTGATTGCTCTAACGCACGATATGGGACAAAGTGACACTCGGTCCCATTAGTGGGTAACCTTCGTTAACCGGTAGAGTTCATCACTGATGAATCGGTATACCAAAGGCTCAACGAGCTATGGTTGAAACTGAAAGCTTCCCTCCCCTTCCCCGAGTTTTCCCCAGCCCTTTGGTGAAACTAACTTTTCGATACAATCAGCAATGGTGCTTCTGGCCTTCCTCTGGGACTGAAATGGCTTACGTCTACGAAAATCGACCTGCGTTTACATCCTACGCCATGGCGGGTCCAACTGCTGCAGTTCGGCATAGCTGTCCTAGCTTGGTATTAAATTACCGTATCATCCAAGGTAAAAAAAAAACATTAGGTGGTAGTCTACTGCTGCTGTGAAAGTGCACCATTTTGGAACAAGTAGGTTTGGAGCATTCGACCATTTCTAGAGACGGAACTGTTAAGACCCTGCAGCCCTTGGATCGCGAAAAAACGCCAACGCTTCCAGTTCAATTAGGATGCAGTATTGAAATAGATGATGGCAGTCGGTGGAATTTTTCTCAAAACTTGACATTAATCTTGCTTGACGAAAACGATAATGGCCCACAACTACAAGGCTCGCAGGCTACTGCACCTGTCATTTATTTGAATGATAAAACGCTTCAAGAGGTACATGCGATTTTTGCTGATACTGAGTCTGAGACGAATAACTATCTGTTATTTAGGGGCACGTTTTAAAAATTCCCGATTCTTTCCTCATCCTGGACGAAGATTCAGTGGCTGTTAACAACTATCAGTTTGATCTACAACAAAGTGACAGCATGTTCAAGCTAGAGCATCAGATTTGGGAACTGGATACCAAGGGCAGCACTGTTATTTACCTCAGTAAGTTTGCCGTTTAGACATAACCCGAGTTCCAGCTATATAACTAAACTGTACTGCTTTATAGAGCCCGTGGTGACTGCATCTAAACAGTACTGGGAGGCGCCCTACAATCTTACAATAACCGTCAAAGACGCTGGATTAATCCCCTCGGACAAAAACGATAGCGTAAGTCTGCACTTTCAGCGAATCCTTATTGATTAACGTTACAAGTTAACTAAGGGTTTCAAGTCGTAACGCACAGCCGCCAATCCTGTTGTAAATGATCCAAGAACTCATAAAGGCTTACAGTTATGATACCAATAAAGTACCCCCAGTGCATCCTTTAGAAAACAGTCCCTGGTATTTACGAGGATGCTAACTCGACTGCAGAGTCTTAAACCTACATAAACACAACCCTTCTTATTCTGTGCTACGAAGGAACAGTTCGAAGTTTTCAACTTTGAAACGTACTAATCGTAATTATCGGGTATATAGATTGTGTTCTCGGTGCTGGTGTTCAAAGGTACTCCACCAAAAATATTGACCAGCCGTCCGGCGATGGGCCTACAATTCGTTCAAGTCATGAACGCCACCGTCAACAAGTGGGCGTGCAAGTACGCTCGTATCGGCGCGCTACTTTGGGACCTGTCGGACAATGGCGAGGAGTACGTGGCTGAAGGAAAAGTGGCCGAATTCACTTTGGTCACTGACGCGGAAAACACAGTTAACCCTTTCAGTATTACCCCGCAGCACGGGATCCTGTATGTTTCCAATCCAGAGTACCTCCAGACACAAAGTGTAGATTCGTACACTCTTGAAGTAGCCTGGGAAACCAGGCAAGACCACGTTGTAGTGAGAAATTCAAGCTTGCTACACATCTACGTTAGCGAAGATTCCCCCGCACACAACTGTCAAGACGATGTATTCTGCGCGGAAGCTCGAACCGAACACGATTGTCTGAGTAACGTGGGTAGCATCGCCACCTTCAAAAGTACCTGCTACTGGCGGAGCACCGTTTCCAACACAAGTACAGCCGTGCTCGGTCCATATTCTACTTGTTCAGCCAATCTGAAAACGTGTCCTGACGGTATCTGCGACGAACTGGAAGAGATGCAGTGGAGCATCTGTCCGCAAGATTGCACAGGTTCCTTTCATTTATAGTACAGTCTAGTACATAAAAATGTGGTTCTACATGGCGGGAAATATTGTAATTTCTTAATCTTCAGGATTTTATTCTGGCAAAACTATCACACCGATTCTAATGAAACTTTATTGCTTTGTTGAGCACTAATGAGTCTACATATGGTATTTTTTAGGCTGCTATAACTTTATAACTGTGAGAGTTATAAGCAAATAATGTTTCCCCAGCAAGGACCTTTTTTCTGCTCTAGACTGTACCACTTATATTAAACGGGAATAGCTGTAACCAAGGTTTCTTTGTAGAGAGGTCTAACTTGCGTGGGACTATTAAGTTTAACGACGAGTCTCCACGTGGTATCAAATTGGCTAGTGGCGTGTGCTCCTGCGATGCTACCAAGACCTGTTCATGTGGTCCTCAGTTGAGCCTAAACGAATTGGCAGGGAGCAGCGAAACTGAAGGGAGTAGTAAACTGTTACTGGCCAACAGTACCCAGAATGTACAAGGTACTCTTTGGTACTGTTATACTTTTACTACTTCTGTACTTATAAATACTCTTTTTTTAACGCATAATATGAAAGAGGATTACGGGGAAAGTTGCGATATGACATGCAGGATAGTAGTTGCAACTCTGACTACCTCTTTCCTTCTCTTCCCATGTACGATCATTCTTCTGTGGTGGAGGAAGTAAGTGTTCTGAAAGCAAGTTTTATTGAGTTTAGACTTAGCTTTTTACATTTGCCTTTTTACACAGGAGGTGGTCCAAGTGCAAGTCGAAAGCAAGATTCGCCAATACTGCAAGTCGCGCCATTTCCGTCTCCGATTACGTCGAGGAGCGTCTACCAACTACGGAGGCGGACTATTTAAGAGGCTCTGAACTGATCGCAGCTCTTATGGTAAACTTTTGTGTAACATTTAGTTGTGATAGAGGTTTGGCTTAAGTTATACGGTGAAAATGTCAAGTCAAAATTAAGAATTTCAGGTATTTTTCCTCGTAAAAAAGGGATCAGTACAATGTAGGTGCAAATCAATCAACTGGTCTCTTTTTATTTTTCCTTCTTTTTAAATGTCAGCTACTTAACTCACCCCGCCCTGGTAATTAGATATTGAAAAAGGCGAAATTGATTTTCCATGCTCACGTCGCCCTGCTTTGTAGAAGGTGTGAAGGAGTGTTTTTTTTCGGGCGATACGTTGCGCACCCGACCTTTATTGCGTAAAAATATTGTTTACTTGGAGATATTCAGACCTTGGCAGAGTATAGCAACGCTTGTTTTCTTTCATACATTTTTGTGTAGATTGTGGACCGCAAATGGGAAATCCCACGCGAGTGGCTCGTTATTGAACAAACGCTCGGGGAAGGCGAATTTGGTAAAGTAATGCGAGCCAGGGTCTCCTCTGTCACGGGTATTTCAGGTGAGCCCCAACCTTCTTCCTTCACCTCTGCCCTCCTTTTTGGTTTCAATCGATGCTTACTACTTTTGACAGGCGCAACAGAACCTTTCAGTTGGTCCATTATACTTGAACTGAATCGAAACTTCTTCTTCCATAGTAATAGTAATAACAGTAATGATAGTTATAGTGTTTTGAAGTAGGTTTTTATACAGTCCCTTCATTTGATCAACAGGACATAGGGTAGTCGCTGTAAAACTGACCAAAACGGCCAACTTGAACTCCGAGAGAGACCTCTCGGTTGAATTGCAAGACCTATTGTCCGAGTTTTCGCTTCTCAGAGATGTCTGTCATCCGCACGTTATCCGACTTCTAGGGGCTTGCACTAGCCCGGGAGGTCCTTTCATGCTTGTTCTCGAATACTGTGAACACGGATCCTTAAGGTAAGTGAAGACTGTTTAGAAAAGAAAGCTGCATTGGAGTCAAATCAATCTGATCTTGAGCACAAACCAGAGTTAATGAATGAAAGGAGATTTCAGCGGAAATCTAAACCTTTCATGGGCACCAGCAATCAGTGCTAACCGATTGTTAGAATGTTGTTCTCCCATTGTGGTAGCATGGGTATCCGAGGTCGTCTATTTAGACTGATCGTTCCAACATGAATAGCACGAAATGAAGAGTACTGGTATCATCAGTTTCACTCGTCAGAGTCTCATTCAAAGAATCTGCGGCCAATTGTCAACAATTGACAAAGTCAGAACCACGACTTTTAACTTCTTATACGCGACCCTCATTCTATTTAACTGTTTTCCAAGGACGAGCTCGTTATACTGAGCTTTGCTTATAACTCTTACACAGGAATTACTTACGGCGAACACGCTCCCTCGACCTGGACATGCAAAGCGCACATCGGCAATGCGCCATATCACCAAGGGAAATACTCTCTTTCGCATGGCAAATAGCGCAGGCTATGGCCTATCTCAGCGAAATGAAGGTTCTTACAGTCAACGGTATCAATTAAGCTTGTCTATTGAAAAAACGCCATTGCCTATTCACAGCTCGTCCATCGGGATCTGGCCACGCGGAACGTTCTTGTAGCAGCTGATAAGATGTGCAAGGTTTCCGACTTTGGATTAACTCGAGACGTCTACGAGGGAGACACCTATCTGAAACGTAGTAAAGGAAGAGGTAAGTACTTGCCTGAATGGGAATTCTCCTGACAACCGGTGTTCTCTTCAGTAACTTGATCTTTCTTACCACCTTAATCTGGCCAGTCCCTGTAAAGTGGATGGCTCCAGAATCCTTGTCCGATCAAGTTTACACCTCCAAATCGGATGTTTGGAGTTTCGGAATCCTTTTATGGGAGCTTGCGACCTTGGGAGCAAATCCTTACCCCGGTGTGACACCAGAAAGACTCTATCGATTACTCAAGTCTGGCTACAGGATGGAGAAACCAACTAACTGTTCCATGGAATTGTAAGTTCCAATCAACCTTAAAACGAGCTTCTTTTCCATGCTAGTAATGTACGTGAACATGCAGTTATGAACTGATGATGCAGTGCTGGAAGGATGATCCACTGCAGCGTCCAACATTCAATCAACTAGTCGACGAACTGGATGCTATGCTTTCCGCTGGGACTGATTACCTCGACCTCAACTCTTTGATCGTTTTCAACCGCGAATATTTTGAAAACACGGACGACGGTAAGTTGAATTCTTCCTCCCCCCCCCCACGAAAACGACTCACTCGAAACTTGTTTTCTTTCTATTACCTAAGGAGAGAGGTGGGCCAACGACGATCAACAACCCATGCTGGAGTACGCTTCCGACCGTCCGGACGAGTTCAACATGGAAAAGTTCAAACAGATCTTCAACAAAGACGAACTGGATCCAAGAAGTGCTAACCAGGAACAAGAGCTCCGTTATTTGAACATGAAACCCTTAACCAAACCGGAGCTTAAAAAGGAAGTCTTCATCGATAAAGATTATCTCTTGCCAGTGAAACCCGCCGACGCTGCGGCCAGTATTCTGTCTCTATAAAATCCAATCTAACTCCGTATAACAAGGCTTTTTAAAAGTGGCGCGCATATTGTAACAGGAACTCGATTTGTATTCAGGACGCCCACGAGTATATACAAACATGTAACCCGCGAATGTGGGGTTCCGCCCTAGTCATTAGCGTTGTAATCATCAGTTGTTCATCTTCCACTTACCTCCCTTAATCAGTTGATGAATTCTATCCTTGTTTTAATAGTATTTACTCTGTGAAGGCCAACCTATTTTGCATGAATACGATATTCTACCTTGTGTTGCTACATGTTGCTTCGAGATGATCTAACAAACTTAAAATTAAACTTTCAACTATACCGCGTCCATTGAGATCCGCTTGATTAACCTGTAAATCTTACCTCTCCTGTAGCCATAAAGAAAAAAACTTCACGCGGTTACAGAAATTCAACTGTTTTATTTGCACAGACTGCGGGCAAGCCAGTATCGCAAAAATTTCATGTTTATTTAGCAACTAGTACCGGCGAGACCCAGAATCGACCCCGCTGAGTGCATTGTAGTTAACCCGGAGGAAAAAAGAGCTGGGGCGTGGGCCCTGTGTACGTGCACACAACACGTGCTTCGTAAATTAGATTTAGTCAAGTCTGTATTTTGAGTGAATACTGCTTTACCAAGTTGCGCCTTACGAAATAACACCACGGCACTCGGTGAACCGGGTACTTTCGAGAGACATCTTGAACTGCGAACAGCTTTTTTTGGGGGGCAAGGAATGTAAAGTTAAGCAGCAAATACGTAGTATTGAAATTACTCTTTATTTCGCATGTGATGGGCGACGAGCAATCAAGGGAAGAATTTATTATGAAAAACTTAGTAAGGAGATAGTATAGTTTACCAGGAATGAGTAATTTCCAACTCTAAGCTAATTAATTACACAGAGATGGGAATGGACTTCTTGTGCAGTTGTTTAAAAGAAGGAGAAAACTGTTCAATTAAAACAATTCTTAACTAATTAATTAATTCAATCAATTTTGAAAAGTCAATAAGAAATAGTCTTTAACAATCTCCGTTTAAGCTGTTCAAGTTGATTGTAAATACAAATCTGTAATTCTTTTATAACATGTATAATACATTTACTTGTTACGTATTCATATTACGGATGGTTAGATACGGTTCTTGCCCTACTGTTACGAAATACTTATGTTATTGTTCAGTATATTATAAAATAATAGATTACAATGTGTTTAACAATTTACCTAGACAGGACGGCACTTGCTTAACCACTTAACTGTATATAGTGCTAAAAGCTACCGCTAGATGGCGCTGCAGTATAGTAATCCCACGTATCGCGTTAATGAATGCACGGTTCGAAGCCAAGCCCAGCGCCTTAGGACATTCCGGCAGTTGTTTGCCCGAAACATCCTCTGAGGACCTCGGAGAAGTCTGTCAGCGCTCTGTTTGTCTTGTCAAGAGTAATACAGTTTCGTAACCGGGAAATCTGCGCTTCAAATCTGAGCAAAGTACTTTTTAATTGACTCATTGTTTTGAAAAACCCGGGCCAAGTCAAAGTCTCTTTTCAAAGAGACGAACTTCCAAAGCAGTCTGTTGCTGTTTTTGCAAGTTGTAAAACAAGTTTTCCTAAAAAAGCAGAAAAAACCGGTGTACCGAGCAAACTGTGACACGGAATCATAATCAACTGTGTGGGAAGTTGTCTGGCTTCTTTAGTCTTTAGTTCACCTCGACTGCGTGGC
The DNA here is from genome assembly GCA_022114935.1 of Leptestheria dahalacensis. Classification (NCBI taxonomy): domain Eukaryota; kingdom Metazoa; phylum Arthropoda; class Branchiopoda; order Diplostraca; family Leptestheriidae; genus Leptestheria; species Leptestheria dahalacensis. The sequence continues at coordinate 49,116 of JAIQCU010000371.1, read as the reverse complement.
CACCTAGTTTTCCCCCGTAGGACAGCGCCCCGACAACCACCTGGATTACCAAACTGTGTTGTGGTAACTTCAATGCTTGACTCAATCTCCACAACACCATGCCTGTAGAAGCATCTCCGACCGTCAACGGGGCACCCGTGGAGGATTCGACCTATTCCAACGGAGTCTCGCCGGGGAACAGCCCGCAGGTTTCGGCCAAAAACAAGGTAAGGCCCCGTCTTCCCCTGCTTTACAATGCCAATGGGCAGTTGACGCCCAGGTGGTGAGCCACTTTGCATATACGTTCCCACTAGTGATTTCTCAATCTTATCGAGATGGTGTCACAGTTTTCGGACCCGTCTTCGACCTCTACAGATTATCAGTCAATTTCAAGGACAGTATAGGTGAAACAGTTTTCAGAATCACTCTACGGGGAAATGGCCTTTTAACTGAAGGGAGTAACACCTGTTCATTTCCGTCTGTATTTTTCCCTCAGAAAGCGCCCAAAGCGCAGCAACTTAAGGTTTTGCCTCCCCGTAGCCCCGTATAGTAAGACGCATACGTGGTTGATAGGATTTTATCAGAGTTGCCAACCCCCTCTTGATTTTAACGAGCTGCTTCCTCGGCTACAGTGTAATACAATACAGGGTGGCATTGTTGCATTTCTTTGTCAATGTATCGCATGACGAGTCTTTAACTCTGTGCGAAATGTCAAAAGTGAAACGGTGTTGTTGGCCAACCGGTTTCTTGCCTCGTCCCGCTGGCTTTTGTTTATTACTATTTAAAAAAACAAGAAAAATCAACAAATATTTAGATGTAAAAAAAAACAACAACGAAAGAACTGGTTTGGAGATTTATTTGTGATTGTTTTTTTACGTATTCAAAAAGGAATTTAAGAGCAATGGATAAACAGAGCGGTTTTGCCTTTCACTGGTGAGACTAGCTATGAAATTTCATACGGCCACATGCACTTGCCGAGCTGCAGATCGCATGTGTGTTAATTAAAAGGACGGTAGTCGCCGCAGCTGCCGAACTTAACATTCAACACACAGTGAACAATACATTTCAGTAAATACCGGAGAATGATACTATTTTCTGCTAAAAAGATAAACCTTAAACTTGTAAGTAATAATCGAGAGAGATTACAAATGAATCATAAAAAAATGAGGAAAACACGTAAGCACATGTGTTACACGGCCAGAGATTACGAGACAAGGGCTTTTCGCAGCAACAAAAAAATAATCACAGAAATACGTGAGTCATTCTGTGGTCACGTGCCTGTGCGTTACAGGACTTTTGCTGTCCTTTTATTGTTTTTATATGTAGAAGCCAAAAGTTGAAAAAAGGGAAGGTCGCACAACATGATGGGCTCTTTCCCTTATAAGGAAAAGCCGAGAAAGGCATTTGCCAAGTCAGTGTCTCTTATATACGTGCGTGGGTTGGGAGATGTTTCAACATCCTCTCGCCCCGCGTCTCGTATTTATCTTTCCTATACGGGGAGAGCGAATTATTTGAGAGATCCGTCGAGTGACGTCATCGAATTCATTAGCACAGATACCGGGTCGTCGGACGTGATAAGAATGATCTCGACAGATAATTTCACCTTATCGGTATTTTTCTCTCATCGGTGCCACAGATTTGTGCAGCCAATGTGTTGTCCCCCGAGATTTGAGAAACCATTTCACGCTTTATCGATTTATTGTAGGTGTGTGTATGACCTGTTTGTGCGGGTCCGCTTTCGCTACGCTCTTTTATTGTTGAAATTTTGAAATTTTGTTTTGTTTAAGAAAGGTTGTTTAAGATGCGAATCACGCGCGTGATTCCTGTTGTTTTTCATGTTGAAATCAAATATTGAGTTTCGTTAGTTACATTATTGCGATTAAGTTATTCGAATATCACGATGTGAAGATGATAGTTAATGATAGTAAACAATATGCAGGTGGCCCCTTGTAGTTTTGCATCAGTCCTGGAATATTTCGGATTCGCAGAGCGCTTCTAGTTCTCTCAACGACCGCTAGATGGCGCTGCCAGCAGTTGAGCCGAATTTAGTTAAATATCTGTGTTCGCTAGTTTAGTTGTGGATAGTTTAAGTAAACCTTTAAACAAGGAGGCGAATTTGCACGAGAAGGTTATCGACTGTACAGGTCGCTACTTTACATAGTTGAAATTATTTAATTACACGGCTAATTTAAATTAATTAATTTGGTTAAACGCGTTAAGAAAATACAAAGTAATACGAATATGTTTATACTGTAGTTTGACACAGTCATTGACTATTATTTAATCTATTTGAATTAAACGTCAGTAAAATTGACACAGGTGGTTACTATGTAACAGGTTATTTGTGTATATTACATTAAGACGTTCCGATAGGTTAATTGACTAATAAACTGAAGTACGCGCATTAAATATTATCCACATTCAATGTAACTTTCATACTTGCAGTTTAGTTAAGATTTTGTGAACGTTTATGATTATGTGAACGTAACTTGTAGATTGAATTTATATCGAACGTATAGAAACCATATCTCAGGGAGAGGTGCTGTGAAGATCGTAGAAAAGCTGCCGGATCCTTGTAAATCAATACAAGTTGCAAAAGGGCGGGGACTGTGTCCGTAGTCGTCGACTGCTCGCATGCTGGAGCAGCTGTTGCACCCGCCAGAGGAGCTCGCTGAAAACCTGTCCGTTTCTCAGGGTCGTCTTGTCCGCTGGTCGTGTGGGGCAGGGATCAAAGTTGTTTTTCTTTGTCCGTTAATCGACTCTAATTGTCAAGTGGATGGCCCAGTTTGTGAATCACGTGTCCATTGCGGAGAGCTGCGGACAGTCACGACACGGAGGATTCGGACATCAGCCGCATTATCAGCCCAAGGCACTTTTGCTCTTATTTATTCATTGGTCATGTGGATATTAATACCGATAATATACGTTAATTTAAACTTAAATATCATGAAATTATCTTTATGTTTGTTTCAGCAACCCTTGTGATTCATTCCTAACTAAACTTGTGATCTGATTAGATTTAGCTGAATCTGATGAAAATAAGTCTGAAACGGCACCGGTTTAGTCGAGAAAATTAAGGACAATCAGCAGTACTAAACAGGTAGTTAAGCACCGATTTTGGTTTGAAAGGAAAGTGCTGAACCGTTTGAATTGAGCGCGGAATTTGGATCTGCTGACATAGTTACGTCATTCACTTGGAATAGTGGTCAGCATCAATCAAACGCAACTCGGGTTGCATAGAATCACATTGTCTTAATTTTTATTTCAGCAACCAAATAACGTACCTTAAACATTATTAGTTAATCTGGCTGGAATTCAATGTTATCAATAAAAATTAGGTGGCACCGATTTGGTTTTGAAGATGTGAAACAAACAGTCAGCAGTACTAAACACGTAGTTAAGTACTTATTCTGGATCTAAAATAAGCGTACTGACCGGTCAAATATTTGGAGAGAAAAAACCATTGGAATTTGACGAAGTCGGACCGGAATTTAGATCTGCTGACACAGTTACGTCATTCACTTAGAAAAGTGGCCCGCACCAATCAAACGCCAATCGAGTGCATCATCCGCCGGCGCATCACCACCACTCGCATCCGCACACGTCACACGCACATCCGCACAAGACGAAAGACACATCCGCAGCTGAGACTACGTTCACTTCCGCCGACATCGCGCGTCTGTTGAGCTGCCGCAGACCCTCGTTAACTTATCTGAATCGCTGGCCGGATGACTCGGACGCGAACGGGCCCAGTGACGGAAGCAAAGAGTCGTCGCCATGCCGACCCGTGGAAAACACATTCCATCTCAACCAGCAGCAGGTACACACATGTCTATATGTGCGTGTGTGTGATTGTCTCCGCATTCCTCGACGCTTGGAGGAATTAAAACACCGTTCAGTATATTTTCCTAATAGTTATATTCGCCCCTTATTTTATTATTTTCAAGATTTTTTTTAATATATTTTAAACTACGGGATTATATTTCAGTTTTACAGAATCTATATTTTGCCTTTAAAAAAAAGTTAAGCAAATGCATAGTCAAAGTTATTACAATTATTTATTTATTTATTAATATTGTTATATCCTATGGCATATGTTCAGGAATTTGTAAACAAAATGGCCAGTGATTTCGGTTGAAATATTATATTTTGAGAAATTGAATAAAATAGAGGTTTCACAAGTTCGCGCTGTCGTTTGAATCTTCCAAGTGTATTGATCAGATTACACAGGATGGCATTCAGTTTAGAAAGATTGAATGAAAAACGTATACGGGTTTGGTCTCGGGCTATTGATGAGAGTTACTTTTATGTCAATTCGATCTCACTGTTGCTTTAATAAAAGATCATGTGATATGGAGGAATACCCCGAAGTTCAGAGAATGAATGAAATAGATCCTTAAATCTGCTATTGTTCCTTTAAGTTGTATTATTCATTCATTTTATTGATTCAAAGGTTTTTGAATTGGTCTTGTTTATGTTGTGCGGAAATGTGGCAACGTCGCAATGGCCCTGTGCTATTCATAGGCGGTTTGCGTTGGCGAGAAAAGAATCGAAGGCGCTGCTGCTCAGTAGTATCCAGTCGTCGACTTGCTTTCTCCTTGACATCGACTTGCGTTCTCAGGTCGGCCCCGTGCCGTGACTCCTCCCCGGGTGTACAGTTTTTTATCAAATCAAGTCGCTGTTGTTGTTTCCAGTTTATTAAAAGAAAAACGCCAGAAATAACCAAAATCAGACCAGGTTGAGTTTGTTAGATACACACCTGAAGAAATATCCGTTTGCAAAAATGGTGAGCGCACGGAAAGCTGCGCTCGAGGACTGCCGCGTAAGTGTTGAATTATATTAACTTCATTAGAAAAATGGTAATTTCACCCCGTGCAGATGTATAGTAGTTGAAAACCATCTAGAAACACCAGTTCGGTTTCATTCATTCAGTTAATGAATTGCACTCTCATTCAGAAAAATAGTAACTGCACCCCTATTGAGATGTTCAGTCGTCGAATTCATTCACACATCCATTTCGTTCAGATGTGTAGCAGTATCATAGTATACAACAATCCAGTACAAGTGTAAAAGTAACCGTTCGATAAGTAGTAGTTTATTGTGTTCGTGGGACCGGTAATCTCACTTTATTTAGACGATTAGTTATCATACTATAGGAATACTATAGAAAACTGGTTATAATCTATTCAGAAAAGTAATAATTTCACGTCGATTCCGAGAAAATACTAGTTTTGTTTATTCGTTTAGGGAAAATTGCTAGTTGGGTTTGAAAATACAAAAAGCAACTCCCAAACTCATTCAGTCGTTTTGTTTACGGGAGGGGGGAATTGATACTCTTCGGAAGTTTTTCAGGATATATCCATTTTCACGCCAAGGGGAAATAATACGAGGGTTTTAGGAACTCGAGATCTCTGAGTAAAACTGTGTGCCAATTTTTTCCCTCGTCACCTTTGATTATGGTTTTATGGTCGTTAAAGATAAAGAAATGTTACTGTATTATTGACCATTTGATGCCAAAGTTTGTCAGGTTTTTGGGTCCGTTTTAAGAGTCAAGTTGAAAGAACCTGGTTTTGAAAAAAGGAAGTATAAAAGGGATTATCGAATTTGACAAAAAAGAAGCGATTTTGGCAATGGCCACCGAGTGTGGGCGAAGAGAAATACCAGAGCATGAGCGCATACGGGGGGGTTTAATTTTAGCCAAAAGCAAAACCCGATTTTTCCTCCTCTTTAGCCAGAGTCCCTCTTGTTGTTACGGGCCGCTGCATTTTAGGCCGCAGATAAATTAAAAGGCTGTAACGGACACAGCTGTCCGCTTGGTAATTGCCACACACACACACACTGGTGTACTTGGAGTGGCCCAAACCCCTCTGGAGTGTCCGGTGAAAGGTGTCAAACCCCTTGAAAACCGACTGCGCTCAGTTATAATGTGAAAAGTCATCTTAAAAGTGACATTCAAAGCCATACTGAGTAATAGGTTAAGTATAACCCGTGACCTTTGGACCGAGATGTGGGTTGTCAACAACCCAGCGTGAGTCAACAAACTGTTTAACTCCGGGACGAGGAAAGGGGGCAGGATGGGGTCCGTAGTGTTGTGTTCCCTGTATGGAAAGCAGATGTGCCCTTGCCTTCTTCTTGTACACAAATACGCGTCTCGCGCGCACGTGTTTCCCCTCTTGTGTAAAATGAGAATCAGTTGGATTTATTTGCTGTTTTGTTTGTTTTTTCCAGGTGAGTGCAAAGCGAGGCCCTTGCTGGAAACGACAGGTACGCGAACGATGAGAATACTCGACGGGCCGTAAGATGGAAAAAGATAGCATCAAATCAATGATAAATAAAAAAATAAATAGAACAAGAATAAATGATAATAATAATAATGGAGATGAAAAAGATATGGTTAAAGTATATTCCAAATAAGGAAGCAGCCACCGGTTTTGCGTTTCAGTCGGGCTATATTATTGAAGGGAGCTGTAAACAAGTTTTGATTGGCTGGTTTATGCTACTAATTCAGTTTTTAAATAATTAAATATCCCGGCCTTCATTAAAAGGATTGATTCTGTAGCTCTTAGCGATCACGTGATGTGCCGCAAAGATTGGTTGCGGGGTGTTCGCCACCAGGGGGCGTTAGTAGATAAATTCTATGACTGTTTAAATATCAACCGTCTACCCGCATATCTAGTTCTCCAGATGCGTTGTTATGTGATGTACCTTAGTGTACAGTCCAGAGCACAAAAAAAGGGTTTTGAATGGTGAAAAATTTTGATAGGTTTAGGATTTTATTTTGGCGAAACTAACGAACCGATTTTAGCGAAACCTTAGCAGTTCATTAAGCATCATTCGACGTACCTTCAGTATTTTTTGCGTTGCTATATCTTTTAAAGTGTAGGAGTAATAAGCAAATCAACGTTTCCCCAGCAAGAACCCCTTTTCGTTGCGTTGAACTGTACGTTATCTAGCTGTATCCCTCTCTATCCCTGATTAATTTTGTAATTACCTATATCTAGGCTCGCTCCAAACTAGCTTATGTTAAATTTAAGTTAATTAATTTGTACAGCCTACCCCGTATGATCTATCCATANTCTCCCTACCTACCTACCTACCTACCTACCTATCTGCCTGCTTATCTACCCACTTACCTTCCTACCTTCCTACCTACCTACCTATCTTTCTATCTACCTACTTATCTCCCTACCTACCTACCTGTAATTAACTGTTCTACCCTACATGTAAATCTGTCCATTCATCCAGTAATCTAGCTATATTCTTTACACATCGGTCTATCCAGCTGTCTACCCATCTATATCTCCACCTATCTATCCACTTGGTATCTATACCCGACATCTGAATACTTGTTAGACGGAAGATAAAACAAGAAAGTGTGAATACAAATATTGTAGAATGTTTCAGGGAAAAGCAAATTGAACCGAGAAAACTAATGGCGAATTCATTATATCTTGCATTACCTCATTTACTATGTGTTTTTTTGTTGTTGTCAAACTTGACAAGTGGTAGTAGCGCAGTCAACATCAGCTGCACGTTTTCACCGTTTTCACGCTTAAATAGCGAAGTCTGGGTTAAGAACCGAAATCTTAATTTATAGGGTGAAACCTTTAAATAGGAGAGCAAAAAAAAAAAAGACTCGATACGTTGATTAAATCGCTGTCGAATTATTATTGTCAATATAAGTCAGTCAACGTGATTACCCATCAGATGGGTTGCAGCACTTCGCCACCAGGTGGCGCTTTGTCCTTTTTTTGGTTACATCAAAATGCTAAACTATTAGCCAAACCTACATTACAAAGAAAAGTCCTCGACAGAAAAGATGAATTTATTTTAAAATTTAAAATATCGACAGTTTTGACTGAAAGAAAGAGTTCCCATTGAGTAACCATTGAATAATATTTTGCAACTGGCGGTTGGATTATTATCACACGAGTTTTTTACGCAAGATATTCAGAGTTTTAGGTTGAATTGATAGGCCAACATCGTCGCTTGTTAAAATGGAAAATGCCCGTCAACAATTACCGCCCGTAACCGCCGATAGATGGCGCTCTCCGTTTTTGCAGCAAACTGTTGAAACCTTTGATTCTTATTGTTGAATTTTTTTTCCCATTTGTCTAAATCGCTTCCTTCTCCCTGCTGACGAACCTTCGATCGAAGTTGACTTGATTGCTATTTCTGTTCCTACCAAAGAGTGTCCTCCTCTTCAATATACGAGAGACAGGATGTCCAGAACCGAGTAACCCGTAGTACTTTGGAGGCATAAAAATGTCTCGTAAACCCCAACGGGCCGTTCAGAAAGTCAATACGACTCGACCCGCCCGGGGTCGATATATCGATCCAGTATCGATATAACACCTGTTTTCTTTTTCCCACCTAGAATGAAACTGGTTTTAGCCATATTTTTCATATCTACCGGTCGACACCCGTGTCACCCTATATTGTGTGAGCGAGGAATGAAGGCGACGGTGACGGAAAACGCGAAGGAATAATAAATAATGCTGGAAATTCTGGTCGCTGACTTGTTTGGCATGGGCGAAAGGTTTTAAATATAGTTTGGAAAGTGCGTGATGCTGCGCGGATTATTTTTAGTCCCTCTCCGCACACTAGAGAGAGTTAGATAGAAAGGTATAGATTCAGTTTTGACCGACTTTGGTTTTCGCATTAGTTCTCTTGCTGTGACGTCACTGTTTGAATCTGTCTCCGTCATTTTAGGGAAAATATTTTGTTAAAACCTAATTTATTTGTCTAATTAAAAAAAATACTTTTTGAATTTACTGACTTTTCCAAGATCGAATCTGTTAAAACTGGTGATCTGTTATTGGAGTTGCCAACCCTTTCCCTTTCCATGTACGTAATCTACAAAGAGTGTGAGTGTGTGTGTGTGTGTGTGTGTGTGTGTGTGGTGCCGAGCTTGATTGAAGAGCAAATTGTTGAGGCCATTAGCGAGAAAATGCAGCGGAGACGGGCCGAATGAAGGAAAACGTTACTAATCGGAATTTTGCGTGCGGATGAGGCGGATCCCGTTCGCTTAAAACCGGGTGCGCGCGGCAGCTTTCGGTTGATACACGGCGCGCAGCTACTTTAATTCCAAGGGATTTGAGAAGAACGTGATGTAATCATAATCTAACTGCATTTGTCCACTAGTCAGTTACATAAATTGTATGACTATCAAGTGATTATTGTAGGTATTAAACTATGAACTGAGCTATTTCACAGATTGATATCTATAGCTGTGACCGCCATTTGGAGATGGGGGATTTCAAATTTGGTGAAATTTGTGTTCATTACCTGGAAGTGCACTCACCAGTACGTAGTGCCAAGTGTTGCTATCAAGATTAATGAACCTCTGCCAGCGCTTATTGGACTGCAGAAGTGACTGGGTTTACTGCCATCTGTATAAATCATTAATAACGCTGTGTGTTTCATTGACGAATAGATTAGAACTTGTATCGATGTGAACGCTAGTGTGTTTAATATGGATTAACCTTATGCCAAGTGTTATTCATTTTAACTTAAGTTAACGGTCTCTGAAATAGTAGAATCATCTCTTTTTTTTACAATTAAGTCTAGTGACTATTCGATTCTAGTTAACCACCGTCTACAAGTGTCGTGTTGGGTACACGATACGTTCTAAGTTGATGTTTTGGGATTAAGCAGTTGATATACTTGTTTCCAATCAAATCCACGTGCTGAGAGATTGTCAGTAGCCTTAATTATAATTGTATATTCAGTCGGTTCGATTATATTCTTTTTCTGTACATTTGCCCCATAGTATCCTAAACATCAAAGATCCTAAATTAAACAATGAATTGGAGAAAAAAAAACTATCAAAGGGATTTCAGTGAATAATTTTATGTCAATGTATTGTGCGACTCGATATTTATATCGTTTCGTATCAAATTGTGGTATGACAGTCCAGAGCAAAGAATTGGGATTCTCGGTGGTGGGGCCTTAGAGTTATTGATAAACTTTAGGATTTTATTCTGGCAGAACTAACGGACCGATTTTAGCGAAACTTGACCAGTTTATTAAGTTGCACTAGTTCTGTACGTGGTATTTTTCGGGTTGCTCTATCTTTGAAAATGTGGAAGCAGTAAGCTAACAATCTGCTTCTTCCCCCCAACCAACCCAGAACCCTCTGCCGGTAATCAACAATCACATCATTCTTGAATTAAAATCAGTTTGATAATTAAGTTTTAATCCATAGATTTGAAGAAATGCACGTGGTGAGAAATTGCAAGTAATTATAATTGTAAGTGTACGCCCTATTCTACGTTGACCGACTCGGTAAATGAGTACCTCCAGTAATGATTAATTATGAAGAAATCTCGCCGCTAGAGGGACATAACCAATCCCAAGCCTGTTGTGTCTTTTGACGCGCGGTAGCGAACCCCACTAGGGCGGTGCTTGGGATGCGAGGAGCAGCCGAGCTAGGCCAGTCAAACCAGAGACGTTTTAGCTAATTTTAGTCCCGCCAGCGAATTCTTCTGCGGCTGGCTGCTCGTTGCGATCCATAAGACCCGCGCACGTCGGTCGGTCCCCGGCTTGGCCCCAGTGTTTTGCCGCGACCAACTCAAGAAACTTCCGTGTGCTCTGCTCGTCCACCTTTGGCACTTTCCCACAAGTTTGGCCAAATTTCAAAGTGATTACCCGATTACTTTAACTTCTGGGTAACGGTTACTCAGTGTGGAGTGAGTACTCAAGAAATTTAAAAAAGAAAAGTCTCATTAGCGACGAACCTTTCTGACTGGATTATGTCTCGACTCTGGTGTTGAAAGGAAAGATGTTTAAGAAATTTGCTTCATTATCCAGCATTGGGGTAATTACTTTTCAATGACCTTTTTCTTAATTTTTTTAAAAAGTAGTTTTGGTTAATTTATTGCTTCAAAGTATGAATGTTTGTGAGGAGAATTTTCCGCGAGAAGATGATGAGCAAATGGTCGGTTTGTTGCCCTGTACACAGGAAAAGGGAGACGAAAATAGCTTTCGGAGTTTTGCTTTTATAAACGCCCTTTCTCAATCCCAGTAGCCCGGGGTTCGCTACTTTGGTTCCACCGAAAAACGGCGGTAATTTCTTAGTGAAAACTCGGTATTACATAACCCGTACAATAGCCATTCTTTTTTTAAAAAAAAATTTGCGCAATTTTTTTTGTACATGGGGATGTCCCACTGAAGAATGAACAGCTTTTGTCCCCATTTTCCCATAGATGAAAATCTTGTGGGAAAACTGCAGAGACGAAATTCCCGAGCGTCGTCAAATAGCCCCTCTCCCCTTCTCGGACATAAAAAAAAATATATTGAAGAAAAAAATTTGGAACTACTATTCCAGTACAGGCTCCAGAAAAGGCAAATAACATCGAAATTTAGCCCTCTATTGACCAGCCATGGAACTAAAAGCGAACAGGAAGCCCGGTTGGTAAATAAACAACCACCTCTGACCCGGTATCCTGCAGCTGTACCAGTTTAGGGTAAGCTTGCCGGGCAAAAGTTTGATTGCTTATTGCTCCTGCACTTTCAAAGATATAGCAACCCAAAAAATACTGTGTGTAGACCCAGTGGTACTTAATGCATTCGGTAAGTTTGGTCTAAATCGGTTCGTTACTTTCGCCGGAATAAAATCCTAAAAGCTGCGAATTCCCCGTACGATTCTGAGCCATTCAGGGCGTCTCAGTATCGGCTGCTTCAGAAAATGATCCTCTCGCCAGCAAACTTGAATTGTGCTCTTATATATTATGAGTTGAATTGTAATTGACAAGTCTATAGTTCGTGCCAGATTGGGTTTTTAAAGTATCGTTCTATCACACGTATCTGTGTGTGATTGTATAGGTTATTCCAACTTTTAAGGTTCGTTGTCCGTTTGTTTCTGAACCGAGCCATTAATTTCGTAGTTACCAATTGTGCAAAATAGAATCAGTTAAGTTAAATTTGACTATTATGTCTTAATTTGATTTGGGTTCTTATTGAACCTTCAAATATAGTGTTTGTTGTGACCAGTTATATTGTGTAATCATGTACAACATAAAGGATTAAAACAAATGTTGGATTTGATCCGACTTGTATTTTTTTATCCAAATTTATGAATTGTTATATCTATATCATTATTTTGAAAATGTATTATATTATTATAAGTTTGTATTATTGATTCTTAGATTGCGATTGTGACCAATGTTTGTCTGCTTTACCTCGAGAGGGACTTGCAGTTTTACCGTTGTCTTTTACATGTTATCCAAACAGTAGGGAAAAGTGCAAAGAAATGGTTTGAATGAACCATGCGAATCAAGTTATGAATCTGTAATAACTTATTGAAGTTTCTGGTCCACATGAAGAGGGGAAGAAAAATACAATAGGAGAAGTACAAAGGCGAGTTTGGTGGTAACGCACGTTCGTGTTACATCCCCACTCTCTTCCTTATGCACTTGTCAAAGCCCCCCCCCCTCATCCTCACCCTCTCGTTCAAACCCTCGCGAGTTCGCCCTGTTCAACCCCCACCCCACCCCATTCTGGTCCCTCCATGAAGTTTTCCAGGACGCCTGGCTCTGTTGCATCCCTTATGACCCTTTGTATAGGAACTGGGTTGCGACTGTTCAAACCCCAACCTGTCCCAGCACACCCCCATGGAAAATCTGTTGTTTGACTTTGAATACGTTAGAATAATATCATAGTTGCGCACTGAATAACAAAACTTCTTTACGAGCTGAGAAATTCAACCATGGAATTTGCGTGATAACAATATCTTGTCTTATGGCATAACATTGAAGTTGAATAGAAAGTTTGCATCTCTCACGACCAGCTAACCAGCTACATAGTAATTTTAAAAGATAAAGCATCTAGGAATTCAGAAATAACTCAGTACGCCACTTAGTTTCTCCTCTATTTTGTAATTCTAGTGTTACTACAATACGATGCACCAGACCAACGTGCAGTGAGCACAGTTTTGCTTAGAGATAAACAAAGTCAGTGCCTCGTTTTTTGAAATTTTTCTTTAAAAAAAGAGACGCACTGGGACAGGTTGGGATGTGAAACCATGCCAACCGGTTTCCGGCCGGCCCTGTGCTCGGTTTCCGCGCGCGCGAGTCGTCGATCGGCCCGGCGTCTTTTTATCGATCTGCTGGTTCAAGTGATGACGTGGCGGCGCGTTGCCAGAGAAATTCACATGCACAACACTCGCAAAGCCCCCCCCCCCGGGGGAGGAAGCGAGGGTGGCTGGGTGCCTTTTGCTTTCCAAAACCTAGGCGACTTTGACCTTTTAATGATACAGAATGTAATCGTTTTTCTAACCGTCAAGCTGGAATCCTTGGGGATTGAACCTACCAAGTTGAAGCTTCGTCGTAACATGATTGATAGTGTTTAGATTCAGTTCAATATGAAATCGTCTTTATCCGTTACGGGGTTTTCCTGTCCTAATGTGATTGGAATTAACTTTAATAACGTTTAATTCAAATCTAGTGAACGTGTGCATGATGGTAGTCAAATTCAAGGTGTTTAGTAGATGTTGGCGGGCGTGATTAATGTAAATGGTAAGGCTAATTATAATCCAGATATGAATTGATCATTGATTTCCGCTATCTTACACATACGAAGAATCAACCTTGATCTCAGGTAGCATAACTAATCTCGCGATATAAAGTTGAAACGTTCAATGAAAGTTAACCGATTTAGAAAAAAACTCCTGCCGTTTAAGCGAATGTATGGAAATTAGCCATTATTCAATAAAGGAGGACAGGGATAACGGGGGGGAGGGAGGGACTCGAGTACGTTGTTTTCATGCCAAGCTCGGCTAGGTTTTGGCAATGAGTTTCCCTCGCCGCCGCCATTGAGTTCTAGGTCGTCGAGACTGCGGACTGCGTGCGCAGAAAGACGCGACGCCGAGGCTTTTCGATGTGCGGAACCCTGCACTGCTGTGTGACAACGGGTCAAAGTCGATTCGAGCTCGGTATTGTCACACGCGCACATATCTCGTGATCTTGAATATTCGGAAAAAAATTCCCAAGTAAAGGCTTTAAAAAGTAGTCAATCTCCTGGGAAGAAAGGAGAGATCTTGGGAAATAGAAAACACGTTCAACATTTTTGGTCGGTTAGCGTTGGGGAGGGGTTTAGCTTTGATCTGGCTATCGAAGGAGACGATGCAATAGCGTCGAAAATGGTGACTGAAACTAGTGGATTGGTAAGTTTTTATTCCGTTTTTAGTCAAGTTTGATTAGTTTTTTGTTGTTTTGACTGTTTGGAAGAAATCTCTGCGCAAGTAGGGCAGAATTAAACAAGCTCGGCTAACGGAAGAACCGGTCGATACCGCGGGACACTGTTGGCTAAGGGATAGGTCAGACAAGGTCACGTGATGCCTCTGCCTCCCCCCCCTTTAACCGTCTCCATCTATCTCTCTCTATTGTGCATCCGTCGTATCTAAAGATTATGGATAGATAGATAGATAGGTAGTTAGTTAGGTAGGTAGATAGACAGATAGATAGGTAGATAAATATATAGATGGATAGACAGATAGATAGATAGATAGGTAGATAGATAGATACGTAGGTAGATAGGTAGATATATATATATAGATAGATAGATGGATAGATGAATAAATAGATAGATAGATAGATAGATGGGTATATAGACAGATAGATAGATAGATAAATAAATAGATAGATATATAGGTATAAAGATAGATAGGTATAAAGATAGATAGACAGATAGATAGATACGTAGATAGGCAGATAGATAGATAGATAGATAGCTAGATAGATACGTAGATAGGCAGATAGATAGATAGATAGACAGATAGATAGATAGATAGATAGATAGATAAGACAGATAGACAGAATAACAGATAGAAAGAACTCTCAGTTATTATAGATTCATGTTAATAACAAACAATTATTTCAATCGGTATCGTGCAATTTTTAAAATCTCTAGTTACCAAAGACCCCCATAATTTTTATGACTAGTTATTAATGTTATTATTTTTCTTTTACCGAAATAATCCATTTGCTAGTATAAGTACCAATATGCTTAAAGATAATATATTTAGTTTATAGTAACTTTAGTTGATACCCATATATGTCAGTGTAACATAAGACGAATCATTAATGTTATATGTTTAAAAGTTAAACAGTTTATCTGCTAGTGTAAAATTTCAATTTGCTTATAGGATGCAGTACGGCCATTTTGTTTTATATTATAATCTTGACTAATTATTGTTGGGTTCCTCCTTTTCCCGATATAATAATTTTTTTGCCGTACCGGAAATAGCGTTTAGTCTGTTGTGATTTGGTCTGCTTGTCATATCCTCGAGGTACCTCTACTCGCACGAGGTGACTGCACTTTTCTTTTGAGGAAAAAAAGTTTCCAACATATTTTCGGGGCTCATTCGTGTGTCCACCGAGCGAGGAAGTCACAGAGCTCAAGAAATCGTTATCCCCGTGTTGCTTTTACACAGTGTAAGGGGAATAATTAAGAATGATTGCCTTTTTAACCGTTGTCATGGTTTCCGTTTACGACTTGTGGTGTCGACTTTACGTCTACGTCTACAGAAACAAGCCAGTCGAGTTTCAGTGCAAAAGCGACTTAACGTCGTCGAATCGTGTGCGCGGTCTCTCGAATTCCAAACCCTCCAAAAAGGATTATATTAATTTTAATTAATAATCTTTTAATTTTTTATTTCTTTTAATGAATAGTCGGATGCCAACGCTGGCTTCCTGCGTGCGGCCCGTGCTGGAAACCTGGACAAGGTTCTCGATTATCTCAAGAACAATACCGACATCAATACGAGCAATGCGGTAAGTGTTTTCCCCTCTGGTATAAAGTTACCGTACGAACCGCACCTTTGGTCAATATTACAGATAGTCGGCCTGCTTATACGACCGGGAAAAAGAAATGGGAAAATAACCAAGTACGATTAAGTTAATTAGATATTTACAAATCTCGATTCTTGTTCAACTCGGTCGTAAAGGATCTAGTGGCAAATTACAAGATCTTATATCATTTAGGCGCCGAATGAATAAACTGTAATAATGAAGTATAATAATTAACGAGTGTTGTAAAACCATCATTAGATATGAATAGATTTAACTAATAGTTGTTGGGTTGATTCTACGTCAGTAATAAATTGATAGTCGGGTTGAATTTTTTAGTAAATTACTAGTAACTGAATTACCATTATAAATAAATGAATTAGTAATAAAGGTAGTTTTTAATTAGTTTAGAAACTTGGGCTGTTGTGAATTTCTGTTGACTTGCTTTGGTGAAGTTGGAAAAAAATAGCAGCTTGATTGGAATCTAGAAGGTCGACTTTCGAGTTGACCTAGTGAACCAGATGAAAACCAACTGCAGTATGTCGTCTGTATTTATATCGATTCGACAGCACTGTCGATTCCGACTCGTGGTAGTCGCACTCAGTTTAATACGTGCTCGATTTTAACCGGAAGTCGACATATTGAAATAGAGAATCTCTGTAGACAAGTCGACATTCCTTGGTTGTAAAAACTCCAGATTTGCGTGTCACTGAAATCCGATTCGTGCAAGTCGTATTCGGTCCTATGTCGGCTCAACTCAGACTGAACCAGAAGTTGTTTAAAACATAGAAAGCCAGTTAAGGTATTCGTTATTCGACTTGGTTTGTTGTGTCGACTTGGGAGTCGATCCCACAATCGACTGTTTTTTATCGATCCGTCAAACTTTCCGACTCGTTGTCTCACATCTGATTCAAGGTCGACTCAACTCGGATCGAAGTCGACACACTAAATAACACCATCTGTTCAAAGTCGTATCCATCCCAAGTCAAATTGACTATAATCAATTCATCAAGATTGCCAACTCGTAGGCTAACATCCAACACAATGTCGGATCGCAAAGAATACGACTTTCAATAAGTCGCATCTCGTTCAAGTCGACTTGCTGGGTAAAACGCTTGAAATCGATATAATGTCGGGTCGAGTTGGACCCAAGTTTACGACCGGATTTAGAAGAACCTTAGGTTTAACGACCGAAATGTTGAATTCGGGGGGTGCCAATAGGTCATTAAAGGTCAGTGCGCTAATCTCGTAACTGTTGGTACCAACATCCGTCAGCTATTGTCTGCAGGAGCCAAAAGTCGCATTTTCAACCCTCGCCTCGTGTGGCCATATGTGCACATACACAAGAGTCGCGTGTCGTTTGGGAAAATGTTGGCAATTTCTGCTGTTATCCCCCCCAAACCCCCAACCCCCAAAGGGGAAAGAACGTGCGGGGGTGGAACCGAGGGGATTTGCGCGGCTCGTGTAACTGCACGTGATTCACCAGCAGCCAGGGATTTAAAATGGATTCTTTGTTGTTGAGGACCAACCGGTCAAGGGATAAATACTAGTACCAATAATAATTATGCGTATTAATTAAGTTAACTCAAAATAATGAATGATAAAATGGAATGTGCTATAATTAAGCTAATTAGTCGACAAATAAACCTTATGTAAATCGCTTTCCAGTTAAACAGAGATGTGTTAATATATAATGAAGGTTTGGAATGATATAAACTATAATCTAAAGCGTATAAACTACAGGGTCTTACGTAATGCCCAGATGATACTATAAAACCATACAAATTATAATAATCAAGTTAAGTTTGAACTACCAGAAATGTGGAAATGACCGTGAATTACCGAGTCAACGTCGGTTGAATGAATGGAATGCAAAACCTCTTCAAAAACTATCAGTTTTCATGTCACTGTACTCTGGATGCCAGAAACATGCACTATGTCAGTTAGGGCATATACACCAGCGGTGAATCAAATCATCAGAATCTCGTATGATCAACGTTCTTAAGTAGGCTCTTCTCGTATTATTATGTTATCAATCATATTGCTATTAGTATTATCATTGCTATATGTAATATTCGAGTATAGTAACGTGTTATATGTTTATAAATATACAAGTTATACAAAAATGTCAACGTATTATACTATAGTAGTATTGTACAGTCATCGAACGGTTTTCAACAGTAGTACGAAAACCCGAATGGATTTAACGGTTTTTGACACCCTCATCTCCAACCCCGCAGCTTAATCCGAATAGCTCTTCCCCCTCCCCCCCAAGCCCCTCGATCTATCGGTCTATCTGTCTATCTATCTATCTATGGGGTAGCGCGCGTTTTCGTCACTTGATCGGTGCCTCTATTCAAGTAACTTTTTCCCCCCCCCCGAATGCGATTTCACGGCTTTCCCGACGTACAAATCCACGTGGAGAGCAGTTGGCGGGGTAAACAAGGTCATTGTTACCCAAGCGGTTCACTCGAGATTCCTGGGTTATATTCAGCGTTTCTGTCTCGTTTTCCCGTTTTGTCTTCATCATTTCGACTAGAACGGGTCAAGATTCCCCTAATCTAGCGTCTAGAAGAGAGAGAGAGTGGCTATTTGGGATTCTGGCGTGAATCTCGAGATTCCTGATGGGTTGTATTCACCGTTTCTGGTTTGTTTTTCATCCGTTCCTGGTCAAACGAACCGAAATCAGTCAAGATTCTCTAATCTAGCGTCTACGAGCGAGAAAAGCAGCTGTAGAGTGACTATTTGGGATTCTGGCGTGAATCTCGAGATTCCTGGGTTGTATTCACCGTTTTGTGGTTTCTTTGTTTTTTTCGTCACTCATTTTTTTTCAAATTTTAGTGAAATTCTGTGCAATTCGGTTTGAAGTAATCATTGTTAATTAATTTTTTTTTAATGAATTTGGTAGAACGGATTGAACGCCCTGCATCTAGCAGCCAAGGAAGGCCACGTTGCCGTGGTAACGGAGCTGCTCAAAAGAGGCGCCGCTGTCGATTCGGCCACCAAGAAAGGAAATACGGCCCTTCATATTGCTTCCTTGGGTAATTTCTATTGATTCAATCCCCTCTTCCCTTCAAGTCCCCCCGCCCCCATAGTACCGCACGCCGGCAGCCATTTTGGGTGAGACCTTCCCCATAACGGGCGTGGTGAAATCTAGAATCCTCCCCCCCGCTCCCCGTCTTTTTGTATTGTTCCCGTTGATTTATCGTTCTCCAGCACGCAAATGCAATTTTAATAATCCATCTGAGACTCGGTATATCACGACGATCGTATAATCTACTAGTTGAAAACTAGACAATGAGCAATTTTTTTAAAAAAAATCCAATCAACACGGTAGCAAAGTGCTAATTAAGTAAAACAAAGATGTAATTAAACTAATTACCGAATAACTACATATTATAATAACTATGTGTATACCATATTAATATAGTAATATAAGAATACAACAATATAGTAATTAAAGTAATGAGCATTTTTTTTAAAGAAAGAACTGCAAACGAGATTAAATAAATAAATAACAATTGTAAATTAATTTCAAGACGGTAATTTGTATAATTACCCTCTAATGGCCACTAATTAATATCGAGTTTGTTTTTCCAAAAATAAAAAAATAATATTTTTTTTTTTTTTTTTTTTTTTTTTTTTTGCAGCTGGACAAGAAGACGTGGTGAAGATTTTGGTTCAGCACGGCGCTTCGGTGAACGTCCAGTCGCAGAATGGATTCACCCCGCTCTACATGGCAGCTCAAGAGAACCACGACGTTGTTGTCCGGTTCCTCTTGGCCAACGCAGCTAACCAGAGCCTGGCTACCGAGGTATTTGCTTTCACGAAACGTTTAAAGTTGAATTTCGGCGGCTTTGACAAGCTCGGTATAGAGCTGAATAATGTCCCGTTACCATGGCAACGAATGCAACTTTAAGTTTCAGACTTAGTAAGTAGAATATCTCGTTATTGGTTGGTTGGAAATCGATATTAGGTTTCTAAGTGTCAGGTAAATCGATATTAGGAGAACGTATCGATACTCAGTTCTTATAGAAGCCCTATCGAAATGGCTAAATGATCGATAGTTAAAATAATTGCAAAAACCATAAACAAGTTAATTATAAGATTCTATTTATTTATTTTGACTTTCACTTTAAATTTTGGTCAACTTGATTTTTATCTGTAATTAAATTGTACATTTAATATCGAATGTATTTATTTAATATTAATTTGTGTATAATGATAATTATCATAATATATTTTATTTAAAATATTCCACAATCGCTAAGGAGAACAGTCTGGTGTGCAGCTGCCGTAATTACGTGGACGATATGATATGGACACTCGAGTTTCCATGGCAACCACTCGAGCCGTCTCTTTCTATTTTTCCAATATTATCAAGACACATTTGTAAATTTACTTTAAGTTAATTACTTTTTAATTAAACTTTTCAATTAAAAGTCATTAAATTAAATGAATTACTCAAGTAAATAAAAACTAATTATGAAAATATCGATTTTAATTAACTCTTATCAACTAACTAGATTACTTTTACTAACTAACCTCTTATTCTACTGTTTAGCTGCTTTGCTATTGCTACTGATTACCGTAAATCATCACTAACACTACAAAGTAATTACTGATCAACAAGTTAATTAAAGTAAAAGTAGAATAGTTAATAGTTTAGTAGTTCAGATGTCGAGTAATACTAGAATTAATGTCAACAATGTTGAGTAACTACTGAAAATGTCAATGTTGCGTTTTTAGGACGGATTCACCCCACTAGCCGTAGCGTTGCAGCAAGGCCACGACCGAGTTGTTGCGGTGCTTCTGGAAAACGATACCCGGGGCAAAGTGAGGCTTCCAGCGCTGCACATTGCTGCGAAAAAGGACGATTGCAAAGCTGCTGCTCTCCTCTTACAGGTTTCTTCATCGAATTCTTTAATTTTTATCCTCTACGTCCGTTTCTCGTCTTTTTTGTTCTGACAATTTCTTGTTTCAACTCACAGAGCGATCACAATCCGGACGTCACTTCCAAAAGCGGATTCACTCCATTACACATTGCTGCGCACTACGGAAATGAGAATATCGCCAGTCTTTTGGTACAACGAGGTGCTGATGTCAACTTCCTGGCTAAGGTATCCGAATCGAGTTGGATTTTTTTCTAAATTGTCGTGTAGAGTGTATAGCGAGCGATTCTTTTTGAATGTCGTTCAACCCAATAGTATAATGCAATTAATGTTTTTGTTCTTAACTTAATTGTAATTGTACTTTTTGCTATTTTTTTAATTTTTCGTTTGATCGAGTTTGCACTTTTTAAGTTGATGATGTTAATTAGCAGCTGATTAAGAGTGAATTTAATTTTTCCAATTGTTACGCTTGCAGCATCACATTACCCCGCTGCACGTTGCTGCCAAATGGGGCAAGGCCAACATGGTGTCCGTGCTGCTGGACAAGAATGCCAATTTGGAATCGAAAACCCGCGATGGACTTACCCCGTTGCACTGCGCCGCCAGGTCGGGACACGAGAATGTGGTCGATCTTCTCCTCGACAAAGGGGCACCCATTTCTTCCAAGACAAAGGTAGATCTAAAATCAAATATAGATAAGTTGTTATTATATTAACTTTAATGCCATTAAAATTTAGTTATAATATTCGTGAAGTAGGGCTTCTGTAAGTACGTTTCACTGCAGGAATCAGCCGTACGTCTGAAAACACGTTCCAGCTGCGTCCATACCTTTGCGTACTGAAGATTCGAAACTAAACTTGAAACCCATTTAACAACTCAGAACAAACAATCAAGTCAGAAGTCGAATTTGAAATATGCAAATGAGGCTTTCCACCTGGAGTTCAATCAATGCCTCTTTCGTTTAGCCACCCTAGAGACCAGTAGCCGTCGTGACCTTGACCCAAGGTCAACCAATGGCATTCAAGGGGGGGAGGGACTTAAGCCTCCCACACTTGACTCTTGCTACTCGCTTAACTCGCCTAAGTTTCCCTAATTACCGGTCCCGCAACTTCAGTCGGTAACCGGGAGCGCGAAGTTTATTGTCACCTGCTAATCAACATCGACTGACTTGAATCCCACTGGTATCAATTTAAACTCACGAGCGTCTGTAATCTCTGTATACTGCTGAACTGAATAGTCGGTTTTCAGATATTTATATTATATTGTCCATTAACGATGTTAATGATATTGACGTATTTGAAGGCTAACTACCAAAAGGTTGTATTCTACTGTATACGTTCGATATTTAATAGTTTTTCGAATTGAATTCTTCTAGTAGTTACCCAAGTACAGTCTACAGCAATAAAAAAAAGGTTCCCTGCTGGAGAAAAGTTTCTTGCTTATAACTCCCAGAATTATAAGTATATAGCAGCCGAAAAAATACCGTATGTAGACTTGATTGTCCTTAACACACCAGGAAAGTTTCATTGAAATTGGTTCAATACTTTGGCCAGAATAAAATCATACAGTTTAGAAATTAATTAATTTCCCGCCATTCAGGACCCTTTTACATGCTCTATGGATTACACATGCGATATAATAGTTGTCTTTAATAAAATACTATAAAGTTGATTTGACTTGCATAATGGAACTAGTTATAATGTGTTGTATACGAAATGCCAAGTATTTGTTTTCTGCATACAACCTCGGTTAATGACTGGGGCAAGTTTGCATTGAATCGTGAAAAAAACGGAACAGAAGGTCTGAATAGACGGACGATTGCTAACCCCCCCGTGTTTTTCTGTATGTTATTTGTAGAACGGATTAGCCCCTCTGCATATGGCGGCTCAGGGGGATCACGTGGAGGCTGCCCGTGTTTTGCTGGCCCACAAAGCGCCCGTCGACGAAGTTACCGTCGATTATCTGACGGCTTTGCATGTGGCTGCTCACTGCGGTCACGTCCGCGTCGCCAAGCTGCTGCTCGACCGCAAGGCTGATCCCAACGCCCGCGCCCTCAATGGCTTCACCCCTTTGCACATTGCCTGCAAGAAGAACCGCATTAAAGTCGTCGAGCTGCTGCTCAAGCATGGGGCATCCATTGAGGCCACCACCGAGGTATTCGTCACTTGTTGTCAAAATAATTACTAAGACATCAACAAATAGATAATTATTAATTTCTATAGGATAGAATCAAACTGATGGATTTAGAACACAACATTAAAAAATACTTAATTGTAATTAATTTTAAATGCTGACTGTTATCGAACAATGAAACATTCATATCATAGCGATAACTAATTAAGTTAACAACGATTTCGTCTATTACAGTAATTAATTAAGTTTATTTAACCTTTGAAATAGATTATTGTCTGTGTGAGCCAATGTGTGTCTTGACTACACGAGAGGTACGTCGAGCTGCTGTTTTACGAGTCGAGTAGGAATTCATAAAAAAAGGGATAATTTTTATTGCGATTCCAGTCTGGACTGACTCCCCTTCACGTTGCCAGCTTCATGGGCTGCATGAACATCGTTATCTTTCTTTTACAACACGGAGCCAATCCCAACGCACCGACCATGCGAGGAGAAACTCCCCTGCACTTGGCAGCCAGGGCCAATCAGACCGACATCGTCCGTATTCTCCTCAGAAACGGCGGCCAAGTTGATGCCAGAGCCAGGGTAATATTCTCTCTCTAATACAATTAACCAACGGCACGAGAATTCCTGGATAACCAGAGATTTCCAGGAATTTTTTTTTGATATTTCTATTTTTTATTTATTTATTTCATGATTTGAATTTATTTTGTCCCAACAGGAGCAGCAGACACCGCTGCACATCGCCTCCCGCCTGGGCAACGTCGACATTGTCATGCTGCTGCTGCAGCACGGAGCTGCTGTCGACGCTGCCACCAAGGACCTGTACACGCCGCTTCACATTGCGGCCAAGGAGGGCCAGGAAGAGGTGGCCGCTGTCCTCTTGGAGCACGGAGCCTCGCTGACTTCGCCGACCAAACGCGGCTTCACTCCGCTCCACCTGGCGGCCAAGTATGGAAACTTGAAGGTCGCCAAGCTGCTGCTGCAGAAGGACGCGCCCGTGGACGCGCAGGGCAAGGTAGACTCTACCCCGACACCGTATTCTCTCTGCTTTAATGTCCAATTCCAATTATTTAAAATTTATTACACGTCGGTTAATTATTCCTTCAAACAGAATGGAGTAACACCGCTGCACGTGGCCAGCCACTACGATCACCAGAACGTTGCCCTGCTGCTGCTGGACAAAGGGGCTTCCCCGCACGCCACTGCCAAGAATGGATACACTCCACTTCACATTGCGGCCAAAAAGAATCAGGTGAATAAAAAAAATTATAAATTATTGAAATGTATGCCATCAGCGATTCAGTTAATTCGGGTGACATTCTTAAAATTATAATCACCTTGATCTTATGAAAGCTGTTAATTTTTGACTTGGAGATTTCTATGGTAAAGGGAACCTGTACTGGAATGTCTTAGCGTCAAGTTTCAGACTGCAAGACAGTTTGTAAGATAAATACCCGTGTTGAATGTTTAGATGGATATTGCGACCACTCTGCTGGAATATGGAGCTCAGACCAACTCTGAATCCAAGGCTGGATTCACTCCGCTCCACCTGAGCGGACAGGAGGGACACACCGACATGTCCAGTCTGCTACTGGAACATCAAGCCGACCCGAACTACGGGGCCAAGAACGGTCTGACCCCGCTCCACCTGTGCGCCCAGGAAGACCGGGTGAATGTGGCGGCCATACTGGTGAAGAATGGAGCAGAAGTCGATCCGCAGACGAAGGTTCCACTTTCGATTACCGTACACGAGTTGATACGAGTTAACCAGTTAATCTATAATACATAAAATATGTGATATACCATTATGTGTTAAACTGAATTAAAATAGACTCGTTAACTCATTGAATTTATTTGATGAATTAGAGTGGATATACGCCGCTGCATGTGGCCTCGCACTTCGGACAGGCCAATATGGTGCGCTTCCTGTCGGGCCACGGAGCCAACGTGAACGCTGTCACCAGCCAGGGATATACCCCGCTGCATCAGGCAGCCCAGCAGGGACACTCGATGATTGTCAGCCTCCTGCTGGAGAATGGCGCCTCTCCCAATACTGTCACTAACGTACGTTTTACCATCTCTGTTTTACTCCAGATTTCACATTATTATGTACGTTATATTATATCGTATGATATGCTTTACACTGTATTATTAATTGATTGATTATATGTGTATGTATCATATTTCTGCTGATAGTTTATCGATATTATATCGACAGTAACTGCTTGTTGTCTATAATCGGTTTTAATCATAATCATCTTTAATTTTTCCTGATTTAATGTTTTCATTTCACGCTGTCTTTTGCCTTTTTATATGAAAGTGATTGCCGGCATAGAGTTGACGTCACGGTAATCAACTTGTTTGTTTGCCCTTTCTTCCTTTTTTTTTGTCCAAACAGAACGGCCAGACTCCTTTATCGATCGCCCAGAAACTGGGCTATATCACCGTGATCGAGACGCTGAAAGTGGTCACGGAAACGACCGTCATCACTACGACTACCGTTACCAGCGAGGAGAAGTACCGCGTCCAGGCGCCCGAGACCATGCAGGAAACTTTCATGTCCGATTCCGAAGACGAAGGAGGTAAAATCCGACTATTTGAGGCGAAAAAAACAACATATAAACAAGTTGTGTTGCTCAGCGTACCTTTACTAACCCTA
Organism: Leptestheria dahalacensis; assembly: GCA_022114935.1. Classification (NCBI taxonomy): domain Eukaryota; kingdom Metazoa; phylum Arthropoda; class Branchiopoda; order Diplostraca; family Leptestheriidae; genus Leptestheria; species Leptestheria dahalacensis. The sequence continues at coordinate 23,665 of JAIQCU010000371.1, read as the reverse complement.
ACCTACATATATTGCGGCTTTTTCGGCAGTAGTTCGTGTTTTTTTTTATAAATCAATTGTTTTGGCGTTAACCAAGAGGAAAACAACAATTCCTTGCCCCCGAATTAGGTCATGATACCCTGCCTTCGGCAACCTCGGATGGCGCTGGCCATATCTACTTGTCTTACTGCAGCAGTACTTTAGATAAAGCCTATCTAGCCAGTCGTAAGTGTTGTCCGGGGTGCCCTTCATCACTCGTCAGTCACTTGGATCATTGACGTGATAGATACTCGTTCGATGCTATCGGGTTTAGATGCAATGAGTTCAACTTGTCCTGCGAAACAAGAGTTAAACTGAGGTATTTTAGATTCTCATGTTTCTAATGTCGATGTTGAGGTTTCCCGAGTATCTATCACGTCCGTGTATTCCAAGTTGATGGTTTTCTTCTTTCCCCGCTTTGATTTTATGGTGACGGGGTTGCTGTCGTCTTCCGAAAGGGTTAACGGTGCAGCTTTTACTGACTCTCTAAATCAACAGCACATTAAGACTGATGTTGAAATTGGGTTTGAATCGAATGTTTCTGTGTTTGGTGTAGCTGATGAGGGCGCCATGGGAGAGAGCACCTACCGCTATCTGACCGTCGATGAGATGAAATCTCTCGGTGACGACTCGCTTCCGATGGACGTCATGGACGATCATCGCAACTCGATGGGTATTTCAACTCGATTCAGTACAAATCAGCACAAGATGGCTGATGCAGTTTGTTGTTGTTTTTTTTTTTTCGATTTCTGCAGTTCAAGCTAACGAGGAGCAATTTATCGCCAAGGAAGCGTACGCCCAGTTCAGTGGCAACTACGCGCCGGATAACGTCGACCTCGGCAAACAGCCGCCAATTCACATTGGGTAAGAACTAATTCATACTTTCAGTTCGGATACCAAACTACCAACCAGATATTGACCGAACCGTTAATAGCATGTCAACTCTGCACAATTAATGTCGTTAATCAAGAATTATCCCATGAGCGATTCACGGCGAATCTTGTTTTTATGGGTTTGGCTATGATTTTGCACGTTATGTTTATAATTTGAGTTCCTCCTTTAAAAAAAAAATGGTTTTTAAATGAAAGATCTGATTTGCATTGGCGCTGCTTATTCAAGGTGCTGCAGAGCTGACTGGCTTAATTTTTATTTCTTAATGATTCAACTTGGAGGGGAAAAATTGAAGTTTTTGGTTAAAATTTTTATTATTTGGTTTCTGTTGTTTGTTTGTTTGTTTGTGTGTGTGTGTGTGTGTGACGCGTTCTGCAACCCGTTTTATGTTTTGAGCAGTCTTGACGACTCCCTTCTCTCCTTGGGATCGTGTGGGTCCGCAATGTGGCGCTCCAGGTTGGCTTTTCATTTATATCGCATATGATTTATTTATTTCGTAAAATTTTTCTTTGTAAAGATATTTCTTGACGGTTTTCTGTTACTTTGGGTTCCTCTTGTTTTTTTTTATTCGTTTCATCTCTGCACGTGTGGTTCTGGTTGTTTCTTATAACACGCGGTTTCTCATTGGTCCTCAAGTATATCTGGTTGTGAAGATAATCAAAGTTAACCCCTACTTAACATCTTCTCTCTTGTTGACAAACATGCTAACTCGTGAAACAAAAAACAGGAAACTTCAGTGGAAAACGTAAGTTTTTTTTGGAGATGTTGACAAGTTTAACCGTTGGAAGTAGTTTTTTCTTCAGTCGGGTTGTGAATATTGAGAATCGCCTCTTTTTTCTCTCCATAATCTCCAGTAGTTGTAACTCTTGTGGGATGCTGGAATAGTTAGAAAAGAAACGGCTTGATGTTTAGTGGTATTCCTCCAGTGAGTCGATGGGATTATCTAACTTTTTTATTTTCCATTTGGGAAATGTGAAACGACAAAGGTTCTTGGTGAGTTTTATGGTCGACGCCCGAGGAGGAGCCATGCGTGGATGTCGCCACTCCGGCGTGCGTGTCATCATTCCGCCGCGCAAAGCTCCCTGCCCGATGCGTATCACTTGCCGCTACCTGAAGCGCGATCGACTGATTCACCCACCGCCGCTGATGGAAGGAGAGGCGCTGGCCAGCAGGATCCTCGAACTCGGACCCACCGGAGCCAAATTCTTGGGGTAGCGACATTCATTCTCGTTTTGAAAACACTAGTTTACTATTGAGATATACAGTCGAATATTAGATATCCGTAAAAGGCGAGTGGAAGTATTAAGAGATGCGAGTTAACTTTTAGGCCGGTTATCATCGAGGTGCCCCACTTTGCTGCCCTGCGTGGTAAAGAGCGCGAGATTGTCGTCCTTCGCTCGGATAATGGAGAGACCTGGCGCGAGCACACGCTGGAAGCCTCCGAGGAAGCTGTCCAGGAAGTTCTGAATGAGAGTTTCGATGGAGAAGGTTTTCTTATCTTTCATTCTTTGTAAAGTATCGAGTCTACCTATCTAAACATCTATCGAGTTGCGATATCTACGATAAACGTATGGTGCGCACATAGGTGATACCTACTTGATTGATGTATTATTAAGTTAATTACTTAATTGACTATTACTAATACTAATATAGTAAATACTGGAGTTAATAATAAGTAGCTAATATAATAATACTAGCTAATAGTTATACATTATAACTCGAATCCTAATAATGTTTCTCTCGTTTTTTTTTGGTCACCGTAGATATGAGCCAGCTGGAAGACATGAACACGCACCGCATCACCCGCATCCTCACCACCGACTTCCCGCAGTATTTCGCCATCGTGTCGCGCGTCCGCCAGGAGGTTCACGCCATCGGACCGGACGGTGGCATGGTGTCGTCGACGGTGGTGCCGCAGGTGCAGGCCGTCTTCCCGCCGGGCGCTTTGACCAAGAAGATCAAAGTGGGACTCCAGGTAAACCTGTGCAAGTTGCGTCCCAACTTCTCGGGTCCGCGGAAAAAGATCACGGTCAACCACATGCCAAAAAAGAAAAGGTTCTCTCTCATTTGGTGAAGAGGGTTTTGACGCTCTTCAACCCAATCAGGAAAACCGGCTCGATTTTAAAAAAAACAATGACTCTGATCTATGCACTTGGACCTCACTCTGCGAACCACTAGTCCTTTCTGACCTATTCACTTATTTATTTATTTATTTTTTAAATTCATAATTTACACCTTTTGAAACACTTATAGTCTAGTCACTTTCACCAAAAACTGGAATTTTTTTTTACATCGTAGTTATTTTTAGTTTTTTTTTCTGGTATTTTAGTAGGAAGGTTGTGTGAAAACCTCTGCTTGGTTGTTAGCAACCGAGTACGACGGTCGGTTTTTTTTTTCAAGTCACAAATGCATCTATTGGAATGACCTTTTATCTCAACTATAAGAATGACGCTTTTTTAAAATTCTACCGCAGCTTTGCATGGCTCTCTCTCTTGTGTTTCTCTCTCTCTCTCTCTGTTTCTCCCGGTCCCTTTCCATTTTATCCTTCCTTTTATTTAATTTTCTTTCAAAAAAGATAAAAAGCCATTGAAATCACCGATTTTGATGAAAAACGAAACGTCCATGAACAGAGAGATCTAAGAAAACAAAAACTGCATATCTTCACCTGTAATTCTCGTAGAAACGGAAAGTTCAAAAAAAGAGGAAATTTTGACCAAATTTAAAAAAAAAATATCTTCGGCGTAGAGGGTCGATTTCATTTGTGTGTAGTTTGGATTCCATGTGTTTTCGGGATACCTTTTTTTCTCTGTCGTGTTTTCTTTTCTCCCTCATTTTATCCCCGATTCCAAGTGTTACACACACACACACACACACACACACATGGAAGTCCCAAGTCAGTATTACTAACCGCACGTGGTGTTTGGTCTCGTTCGTTTTGGACCCTGCCTCTCTTTTTTGGATAATTTCTCCTTTTTTCTCTATTTCTTTTTGAATCTTGTGACTCACCATGTACGACGGGATGGAAGTTCTCAATAAATGGGCTGCAAAACAAACCGCTAACCTGCATTACTAACCCATTGGTTTCATGTCAGTTTTTCTCCAAAGCAGAACAAGAACAAACTAATAACCTTTTTAACCCTTTTCGGTGTCTTCATATTAATCCTCTGTTGGTGCAAGCATGGCTCGCGACGCAACATTTTTCTTATATATTGCATGTCCCCCTTTTTTCTGGTATATTTTATTACGTATTAGTTAATTTAACGCGATCAGATGTTGGTTTGAATTGAAACAGGGTTTTGCGATCTTTTTTTCCCTTGCCTCCCAACAGACGACATTGTGGCTGTGGTTGTCCAGTGAACTTTTATCTTCGTGAGCCGTCCTTGTACCAGCTTTTAACCGTAAATTACAACTTTAGCAGTATTTCTTTAAATCTTATAGTAAGTTGTCTAGAGGCGAATTAACGGTGATGATTTATTTAGTGAAACAGTACCAGTATTATGCGATCTCAAGTTTGATACCGTTTGTAACCGGATCAGTCAGTAGAGTATATTGTTAACCATAGTTTAAATATCTATCTTTCTGTCTATCTACCTAATCTATCTATCTATCTATATCTGTCTATCTGTCTGTCTATCTATCTATCTATCTATCTATCTAATCTGATCTATCTATCTATCTCATCTGTCTATCTATTTGATCCACCTATCTGTCTATCGATCTATCCAACTATCTGTGCATCTGTCTATCTATTCTTCTATCTATCTATCCATCAGTCTATCTTATCCTTCTACCTGTCTACATATCCATACGTTTATCTTTCTCTGTATCCATCCATCCATCTATCTATCTATCTGTCTGTCTAATCTATCTATCTAATCTATCTATTTGATCTACCTATCTATCTGATCTATCTGTCTGTCTATCTATCTACTCTTCTATCTATCTATCCATCAAGCTATATTATCCTTCTACCTGTCTACATATCCATATGTTTATCTTTCTCTGTATCCATCCATCCATCTATCTACCTATCGGTCTATCTATCTGTCAGTCTATCATCTATCTATCTATCTGATATATCTATCTTACCGTTCTATCTATCTATCTAATCTATCTATCTTAGCTATCTATCTATCTATCTATTTATCTAATCGATCTATCTATCTATCTGTCTATCCATCGATCTATCTATCTATCCATCTACCTGCCTATATATCCATCTGTTATCTATCTCTGTATCCATCCGTCCATCCATCTATCTATCTATACATCCATCCAAACATCTATATTGCTTAACCCACGTATGATGTATTTTACTGATTTTAAACTGACGGGTTTTAATTAGCCTATATTGAAATTTTATTAAATTCAACGTAAATAGCGTTCGCGGTGTTACATTATTTTAACGTAACCTGAAATACGTCATCTCATCCCTAATTACATTTTATTGATTCCAAACCCAAGTCACCTGGAATGTCCAGCGGCTAATTAATGTCATGACTTGGTAAAAAAATAGCACCAAATTCCATTTCTAATTACTTTGATACCTATACCGAGTCACCGAATTTATTTAGCCCGAAATGAAATTATTGCCGTACTGCGATAAACATAAACATTGTAACGTTTGCGTTAATTAGTTCATTAAAACCTTATCCCTAAATTACCTTATCTGTCATATCCGTTGACATTTGGCGACCATGTTGTTTTTAAAATTACTGTTTAAATTTTGGACGATTTTCTGACAAGATTAGTTAATAACTTAAAGAATAAGAGATTTCTAAAGAAGACAAAATCTATTGGTGATACACCAGGCACAACCCATTGCCGCCGAGCTGGTGGGTAAGTTGTTGGGTAACCGCGTGGCCGTGTCGCCGATAGTCACCGTGGAGCCGCGGCGTCGTAAATTCCACAAGCCCATCACTTTGACGATCCCCGTGCCACAGGCGGCAGCCCGCGGAATGATCAACCAGTACAGCGGAGACACGCCCACACTGAGACTGTTGTGCAGCATCACAGGTGATTATCGCTAGTTACAGATTGTGTGGGCAGCCTCTCACTTACACCCTCTTACTAATGACCCGAATTTTTTTTTGTGTAAATAAAAAAGAAAAAAAATTGAAATTGAAATTGGGTGAAAGATGCTGTTGCAAGACGGAAAGCGAGAATTTGACCCGAACGTCAGTTTTTTGAAGTGTCTGAATTGAAAAAAATTTACTTTTTGGCTACTTGCTGGTGATATAAAAAGGAAATGCAGCTGATGCTTTCTCAGGTTGGCTCTCACTGTTTTTCACCGCAATTTTCAGCTCGCTTGATATGATTGTGTCTCGGTGTTGGAACGAAAACCCATCCTGGACGTCCCGTTATTTATTTATTTTTTAAATTTAATTTTGGATTTTTATTTTCAAGCTCCGTTAGAGTAGTTGGAACTCTGAGAATTTAGACGATCCATATTCGAGGATTTTTTTTTATTTTTATTTTTTTCTTAAATTTTGATAGAAAGAACTGCGCAACGAAAAGTGATAGACCTGATCACCAGTGGTTCATATTTGTTAGTTTATGTCGGGATTTGATTGTTTGTCCTGTTTTTTTTTATTGTCTTGCAATCAGGCGTGTTTAGGAAGCAAATTGCAGGTAAAGAAGAAAACAATCAAAAATAGCAACAAATTCTTCCTTTTTTGGACAAGCGATCCTTGTTTACCCATTCCCGCCACTTTTTTTTAAAAAAATTATTTCCGGAAACTGCATCCCGGGTTACTGTGATCCAGCATGAAAGCTTATAGGTTTGTCTTATAACTCTTGTCTAACCCCGGTCTTTCAAACCCGTCCTCTTGTACCGGAACAGTCTGTCAATGCTGTCTTTTGGTTTTTCAATCGACGTGTATCATCCTGTACTGATGACTGGGGCAAATGGACCGCCTGTGTAGTGTAGCGTTGAAGATATAGTGGTCCAGTATGAACCCTTGCGAGTGGTCCACTTGGCCCGGAGCCCTCTATAAAAGTGACTTTATGTTCACCAACATAAGAGGAACCGTGAAAATGATCGGACTGTCTGACGGTGATTTTGCAGGTGGGGTAACGCGAGCACAGTGGGAGGATGTGACGGGATCGACCCCGCTGACCTTCGTCAATGACTGCGTGTCGTTCACGACCACCGTCTCGGCCAGGTTCTGGCTGATGGACTGCCGCAATGTCTCGGAAGCCGCCAAAATGGCCACCGACTTGTATAAGGAAGCCATTCACGTACCCTTCATGGCCAAGTAAAGTTTCTCAATTTTACTTTTTCTTTTTAGTTTTTTTTTAATGACTAACGGGTTTTACACGACCGCCTGTAATCATCTAAATTAACCGTATTTACTCGATTTTGTGTTTCAAGATTCAAGATTCAAGATTTCGTTTCCAGTACCGTACGCTGTCTTACTTATTTTAAATTTTTTTTTGAAACTCGAGAGGTGGTGTATTAGTTTGTACCAACTATCTGTAACTATTGAAATGTTAACCGTCCTTGCCTGATTGGTATCTGAAGATTCGTGGTATTTGCCAAACGTCACGAGCCGGAGGAGGCCCGTCTGCGCGTCTTCTGCATGACCGACGACAAGGAGGAGAAAACTCTGGAACAGCAAGAACACTTTGTGGAAGTGGCCAAGAGCCGGGATGTCGAGGTAATTATGATTTTTTTTTATAATTAAATATTATAGATATATGTGCGTGTATTGCATTTAAATTTCATGCGTTTTTTAATTGTTTTAACCTAATTGTTGCGTGTTAATTAATGTATTACCTTAACGTTCTACTGAATTTGAGGTTCCAGTTGTCATGCCATAGCCAGATTATGTACTTTCAGTTCGACGACTTGTGATGTTGAAATTTTTCCAGCAGTTTTCAGGTCATTTGATGTTTTGTTGTTGTTGAAAAAGGTACTGGAAAGTAAATCACAGTATTTGGAATTTGGCGGCAACCTGGTGCCCGTGACCAAATCCGGAGATCAGCTGGCCTTGACGTTCCGAGCTTTCCGTGAAAACAGGCTTCCGTTTAACGTCCGCGTCAAGGATATGAGTGCCGATCCTGTCGGACGTATCGCGTTCATGAGGGATCCCAAGGTGATTTATTTGAAATCGCGTGCATTCAGTTGATTCAATTACGTTGGAATTATCAAGTTAATTTTGATTAATTTAACTTTGATGTTTTTGTTTCTCTACTGTATTTCACCTGGACATTTTTTACTTAAAATCTCAATAGGCTGGTAGAGGAGAACCTTCTCAGACCCCCATCTGCAACTTGAACATTGTGCTTCCGGACACGGTGACTCCCGAACCGGCTCCTTCCGAGCCGGATTTGCTGGCCCTGCAGAAGAAGTACGGATTCCTGCACGACATCGGACTGGTGTACTCGGTCAACAAACCGGACTCGATCCACAAGGCCGATCTCAAGCTGTCCGACATCTGCAACCTGCTTGGGCAGGATTGGATCCCCCTCGCCAGGAGTCTGGAAATATCCGAATCTGACATCAACTTGATTGAGAACGAGTACCCCGGCAACAGCACGCAGCAGGCGATGGTCATGCTTCGACTGTGGATGAGGCAATCGGGCAACAAAGCCACAGGTATTTAATTAGCAAGCCATAAATATAATTACTAGTCTTAATTAGTTTTTTTTATTTCAACTGTTAACTTTAATTAAGATTTTATAAACTATCGTTCCATTAATAATTCTGAATTTATTTCTTTACTATTTATTTAATTTGACACAGTTAATAAATTAAAATTAATGATGATGAATCAAGTTATTCAATGTTTAATTTTATTCGACTTGAATGGTCACTGCAGGAAATAACCTGGAGAAGTCGTTGAGGAAAGTCGGACGGGAGGACATTGTCAACCAGTGCATCTTTAACGTAGAACTGGTGACGGATGACCTGGAGAAGGCCGTCGCCAAGGTTCAGCTGGACCAATCAGGATTCGATGCCCTGCGCGAGGAGATAGGATCTTCCCGCAACGCCACTTTGCGCAGGAATACCAGCTTGGACGTTAGCTACGACGAGCAGGATCTCATGAAGGTAAAACTGACTGCGGCAATTCTTGTATTCGTTTACCCCAGAACGACCCCCAAAGTCGAAACTGAGAGTCAGTATCCCTTTATTCAACGTGAAATTAGAATCGATTTGAAACTTGCCCATTTTGGCGAAGTTTGGAAAAGTAATTTCTATTCTTGTTACACTGACATTTTGCCCAGCGGATGAAAGACTTGAAGGTAAGCTTCAAGTTGTGCGACGTCCTCTATGGCTTGTATACGCAGCATCGTTCATCGGCTAATAGTCTATTGTCCCCCACTCTTATTTTTTTGTCATGAAATCACTCGCGTGCATGTTTCGAGAGTTACTGAACTGACTTCCTGTCACTTTAAGAATATTCTTTGTATGTGTGTTTCACAGGAATCAGAGTCGGTCGAAGATATACCCGAACACGCCCTCGAGAAAGAAGTCTTCCGCACTGAACCAGGTTCATTACCGCCCTTGAATAACAACATTTCATGTTTTATATTCTTGTTTGTAAACGCTGCATAATTTAGTTGCTGAGGCCATCAAACTGCAAGCCGACGAACCCCTAAGCAGCGATATTGTCCAGCAGGCGAATTTTGACGAGGAGAAGGGCAGTTTTGACTCGCGTGAAGCTGAGAAAGTTCCAGAAGTAAACACATTTACTCACCTTTTCCATTTTAAAACAATATAACGAAATTAGACAATTTGAAAGTAGTATTATGGTACTGTGATTTGTTCTTTTAGTATACGATGTATTTGAAATGATTGATACGATTGGTCAAAAGGTCGTTCGCGAGGAGGAGCCTATAGTTGAAGTCCAATTCGCAGCAGAGGATGTCACAGTACCCGAGGCAGAGCAACGTCGTGACCAGCCCGAACCGGAAGCTGAAGTTCAACTGGAATCCGAGCCTTGGGCTGCATCGAGGCAGACCACAGTAGAGGAGAGGATCCTCGAAGAATACATCGTCAGCACGGAACCGGAACTTGAAGCTGAAATTGAACCCGAGCCCGAGCCCGAGCCCGAGTCTGAAGTTCCAGTCACGGAGGAACCTTCCAGTGAAGTGGTCGAACACCGCCTGGAAGATGAGGACGAGAGGGCCATTTCCAACTCGTGGGATCTCCCCGTCGATGAGAATGTCGATCAGGAATTCGATGCCATGCAGGGCGACTACGAAACGCTTGAACGAGATTTGGTGGACAACACGGCTGATGCTTACATCACGGGTAATTGTCTACCCAACGAGCTTATCCTTGGCAGATTAGTTAATAATAGCAATGATTCTAGTAACACATGATGCTGTATTAAACTTAATTGAATTTGTTATAACCGAATTAACCGAATTTAACATTACATTTTAAACGCTAAAATTTGAAATACGTTATCGTGTCATTTTCTTACGCTGCCTCATTTGAAGTTGCGTCCAAAACACCTCCACCCAGTCCACTAACATCAAGCGGTAACCCATTCGTTGTTTCATAGCCGATGAAAATTTCATTTTACAATTAAACATCTTTATTAAAAAAACAATTGACTAAAAGTTTTCTGTGAATGAACAGATTTCACGCCCCGAAACGAAATCGACGACGGCAGCGTCGCTAATTCACAATCCGCATCTTTTCCTGCAGAGGAACCCGAGGCCTCGCAGTTGCCACAAGGTGTGTATTATACTTGGGATTTTTTTAAGGCAACCACCAAAATTATATTAACGAGTCAGTCGAAGAAACCGGTTTGAAGGAAACAAGGTAAGCTGCCTTTAATTCTCCTGCTTAGCGAAGGAATGATCAAATAAGCTTAACGGGTCAGCAACTTCCCCCTCCCGCCATTGCCTGGACTTGGTACAATTGGATTACGGCACAAAGGGCTTCTTCAAATTTGTTTCCCAAGGATCCCCTAGTCCTCTCAAGGAACCCCCTCGGTCTCTTTCATTGCATTAAAGAAACCTTAGCACCGGTGGGGGACTAAACCCAAGGCATGTGTTCTTCCTGTTGTGGCCGTTTCAGTTGGCCGCAGCGAGTGAAACACTAAACATGGCAACCAATTTCCCTGTCATTTCTCTTCCGGAGGACGCGGATTCCGCCCAAGCAACTATTGATTGCCATACGGATGTTGAGAACATCTCTGATGTGGAAGAAGCGGAGAGCGTTCGAGTCTCGCTCGTCCCGAAATCTCACTCGCGACGTAAACATCACAAGAATAGGACCAAGACAAAAGCTACGTGCAAAGGCAACACGTGTCTGTTGGTCGCTGAGGATGAAGTCGGCGGTCTAACCGACACTGAGGTCGTCGAATTCGAGAATGACGTCAGCGATGATGGTGTCGTGCCCGTCAGCGAAGAGTTTGCCGGCATTTTTGAAGCTCTGAAGCCCAAGATTGTCGAGATCTCTGACGACAAGGACGGTAAGCTCCACATTAGGACCATGGTCAAAGGTGTTATCGCCAGGAACGTCAAGGACGACTCTGAGGACTCGGATAATGACGGGTCGTCGAGAAATCGACTTCGGGTGAATCACAACCGCGATGCCCTGACCGATGTCGAGAGTCTCAGCTCGGAACTGGAAGAAGTCGACAATAAATCCGATTCAGGAGAAATGGAAGAAGCCCTTGAGCAGTACGATTACGGTCGCAGTGTCGACACCAAACTGGATGAAGTGGAGAAAAAAGCCAAGAATTGTGACGTTCGCCGTAGAACTCGCAAACCGGCCAACCGTAGGAAATGCAAACCTGCGGAAAGCAGTTCTCTTCTGGTGGTGGACGCTGAAGATGCCCAGCAGCTGACGGATGTCGAGTACCTCATCGATAATGCTGCCGTTCAAGTGGCGACTGCAAATTCGTCGTCTTCGGAAGCCGGAATGGATTTAACTGATATTGAAGACTTTGCGGAACCGGTTCCAGTTGTTCCGAGTATCGGTATTTTTGTCACCGGCGATGATGATGACGACGATGCCGCTACCACACCGGGTAGAGGAGACAGTGACGTGCAGCAACCGAGTTTATTGTCACTACCTGCCGAGGAAGAGACTCCATTGACTGATGTCGAAGATGTCGACGTCGACGATACCGAAGTGAGACGCATCAACTCGGGCGCTACCCCAAGAAACGGTCCGTCGCTGTCGACCCCGACCAGACAGGTCATCAGCATCCGCGTCGAAGAGGACGGAACCCAGTTGGTGACCAACACAACCAATGTGTCGCCGTTCCTTCGAGTAGAAACTGCAGAGGAGGATGGAAATACCGATACCGAGTATCTGGGAGTCTCTGGTGACGAGGAAGAGCAGCGACGGTTCAGCGTCACGCCGGATATCGAGATGTTCCAAGGTAGCACCGTCGATGTCAGAGACTCTGACCAGCAGGCTGCAGCAGCTTCTTCGGGATTACTGGTCCCTGCAGCCGCCACCGAGGCGCTCACCGACTGTGAAGATATGGACGTCAGCGACCCTGAGGATAAGGGTATGTCTATACTGAGACAAGTAGTAAGGTAGAGTCGTTCAAGGTAAAGGGGCGTCAATGTATAAGGTAAGTGAGTATGATTTTCAATGTGATCTATAGTCTCGATCTGTATGTACATCGAAAACCCACGTAACTATCGCTAGTTTACTATTTCCCCGTGTATTCTCTCTCTCCTAGTAGAATCGCAGCCCAGCCAAGTTGAAGAAGCTGCAGTTGTAGTTGACGAGGAGCAGATTATGAGCAGCGTTGCAGCTAGCCAAGGTCTGTATTGGCCACTTTCATGATTTTTAGAAATGCTTCTCTAGTTCGTATGGAATAGTCTTATGTATAACGGTACACAAGGTCTTTTACTCTTAAACGAGTGGGTGTTTTGCAGTTTGAAGCGGTTTAAAGAACAAACAGTTTGGCGTGTTGTGTTTTCATGGCGTCTTGTTGTTTTGTGCAAAAAGTGTTTGCCAAGTTGAGATTAGGTCGTCAGGATGAAGAAACAGAAGGAGGAGGCGAGCGGCAGGTGGAAGCGCAGAGTCCGCAGCACATACTGCGTAAAATACAGGTCACCTCCGAATCGGATGACGATGATTACGAGCGAGCAATTCTTTGTCAGAGCCCCCGCTTCCGATTTACCGATGACGGGGCTTCGTGCTCGAGCGCAGATTCCAGCGAACGGGACCACCGTCGACTCGACGGCGGTCGACCGGTGAAGGCCGAAGTCAAACTGCTGGTCAAAACCACCGATGTGGGCAAAGAAGCCATTGAAATTCGAAGCATTCGAGAATTTGTCGATCTCGGCGACGCGTACAGTGGTCCCTTCTCCAGAATCTTTGGCTCGGGCTCTAAGACCCCATCGTCAGCTTCGCGGTCACCGTCCTGGTCTTCAACTCCCAGTCCCGTCCCTCCAACTAACCAGCCTTATAAGATCCTTATAAGACCTGTGCGCAGGCTGCCAGAAAATCCCGTCCTAGGTAAGAGCTGCCAACACTCGAGGCTGGAAGTTCGCATGGGGACCGCTGACATTGTCTAACCCACAGTAATTTAGTTTAGGAAAAGCAAGAGAGAGAAAAAGGAAACACTAATCACAATACGTAGGTTTTCATTGTCCGGTACTGCGACATAGTAAATTCCAGTTACCTGTTCTTAAGCTGCTCACGCATCACGGGGTCCTAAAAGGCAAGCTGCTCTCACGTCTCTTTTCATGGTTATTACTTACTTAACTGTTTAGTTGTAATCCTTAAAATAAGCTCTGGTGGTTTTGCTTCTCACAACCAGCGATTTTAAAACAAAAACAACACCTTTACTGATGCCATCCAACAGAATATGAAAGTAACGATGATAACCTGGGTGAGCTGCTCGAGTCCAACGTTCTTTATGAAAATGAAGGAGCTGAAGCGTGGATTCCCGAACCCGTAGCCAGTCATAGACAACAAGAAGAGGTTAGACACCAGGAAGAAGAAACCCAACCAACAGTGGACATTAGCACCTTAATATTTGGTAGTCCGGACGCCGAGTCCTACTTTAAAACGCATCCGGTGAATCAACCCGAGACGGCAGCGATCAATGTCGAGGATTTGACGGTCAAAAGCAAACTGGTCGTCAGGCCTCTGTCGTCTCCGGACGCGTATGCCGGACGACGAGGAAACCGCAACAAGGCACGTTCGGCTACTCTCAACAATCCAGAGTCGGTGGTGGAGCTGGAGAGTCCGGTGAAGGAACCCGAAGAGTTCTTACCGCGCGATACCGAAGAAGATCTGTTTTCTGACGAAGAAGACCGCGAGAATAAAGCCCATGCCTCTAGAGTAGCCAGCTGTCTCAATGGCCAGCACCGAGGAGAACTTTCGCCCCTTGAATTGCACGCAGATAGGCTAGCCGAGGAGGTTTTAGCCGGGGCCCTCTTTGAGGCCATACTCCTTAGGCCGGAATCTCAGGTAGCGCAGCACAGGATCGATGAACCAGCAGTGCCTTTTATAGGATCGTCGTTTTGTCGCGTGCGGATGCCTTCGTCCGTGACGTCGTCCTCAGGTATCGCGCGTGCACGCCCCGGGTTGATGCATGGTGGTTGTCCGTTTGTTTTACTAAACAAAAGGGGGAAAAGAATGACGAAAAATATCAGATGAAAAGTTGAAACGCGGAGTTGCAACGGGTCGGGTTCTAACGATTGTCTTTTAGTGAGGCTTTTGCTGCTTGCCTTTTTCTCGTGGACCCCGCGGATGTTGTGCCCTCTTGTTTTAGTCCCCGTGGAAACTGAACTAACAGACATTGTAGGTCGTTTATATTTCTGTCTAACTCAAGCCAAGACGTTGGTGAATTTAATGCGTTTGCTGTGTGTTGTTGTTTTTTACGGAAGCAGCATGCGAAGCTTTGACCATATCTGCCTTAACTGAAGGGTAGACTGGATTGAGAAGCAATCTGGAAACTACGTTTTCAAGGAGACTAGAATTACAGTTAACAACTAAGTTAAGTTAACTCAGTGATAGGGAAATATAATTGCAAATATTAACAGTTTTATTATATAATGTATATAATTTAATATTTTTAGAAAATATATTTTTATGTAGATTTGATGCGATTTTTGATAAACCTGATTGTCCTAGCCGTACGTTTATTTGCCTGACCAAAACTGCACTAAATTTCCATTTATTTAATGATATATACGTGTATACCATTAATTCTATACGATTTTGTTCTTTATTCCGATTTATACTTACAAAGTGCGTCAAGTTCGCTCGTTACATAAATAGTTGTGCCACTAACCCTCCTTTTTAGATGCCAGACTAACCTCGGCTGTATTCAGAGACTCTTCTTCAACCTCCAAACTAACAACTCACACCCGTACCCTGTCTCAAACCGAACCCCATTTCACATGCAAAACCGACATCTCGGGTTCCAGTATTGCCCAGATCAAGCAGGCGCTGTTCCGGACCACTTCGGTAGCCGCCAGCGACAGCCAGGGACCCAACCGCGACGAGCTGAGGGCCAAACTGAGTCGATTCAGCAGCGAGGACGCATCGTCTTCTACCCAGATGGCAGAACGCAGAGCCATGTTTGAAAGCAAACCTTCCGACGGAGATGCCGTTGCACCGGAGAAGGAAGCCGAAGAAGCTCAGAGTTACGAAGTTCGTCGCAAGTTCTGGGAGGAAGTCTCTTCCGGATCGACGACGACGACAAGGCGCGAAACAAAGTCGGAACGCAGCAGCGTCGTTGTATCTGACGAGACTTTCGACGGGGCCCTACCCAAGCAGCGTGAGACCAAATCGGAGCGCTCCAGCGCAATCATCTCGGAAGACGTTTATGAAGTCGGCCGCTACACTGTTACCAAGGTGTCGGTTTCTGAAACGTTCACCGATTCGTCGTGCGAGGTCCTCGAGAAGCTCAGCTCGTGCGAATCTACCGAAACAGCCCTTCAAGAGAAGAAACAGACGCGTGAAACTTGCAAAGTCGAAGAGAAAGTCTTGACGGAACTGGTGCAGGTCGAAGAACTCGTGTCTTCGGAGATCCAGCGGACCAAAGAGGAAGAATGCTACCAGCACGAGGAGAAGAGCTGCACGGTATCGGGATCCCAAATGGAGCAGATCTACTCCAAGAAGCAGCAGTCGACTTCATTCGAGCAAACGGACGAGTCGGAGAAACAGGAGCTGATCACTTCAGCCGTGTCCGACGAGGAGGGCCGCACCACCGGAGGAGAGAGGATCGTGGAAGAGCATTACAGTGAAACTCGCAAAACGGAAGCGTACGGAATGGAAGAACTGCATTACAGTAGCGGCGACGAGAGTGTCTCTTTCAAGACGGAAGCTTTCAAGTCTCAGCACGAGGTCGTCCGTGATGGGCAAACCATTGAAGAGGAAGGATTTGAAAGCTCCTCCAAGCAGGTGTTCAAAGACGGCGAGAAGGTCTTTGCCGAAGAAACCACCAAGTATGACGAGAGGAAAGGCGAGAAACCCACCGAGGATCACCCGAGTTGCGATCCAGCTTACGCGATTCTCCCGCGGGAAGTAAGCCAGATCCTTGCCGAGGAACGACTAATGAACCGGTGCTCGACATCGTCGGTCGAAGTCAACGTTGACTGGACGTCGGAGGAAGTTCCCGATCTCTCCATGCAGGGCTCGTTTGTAACTAGCAGCGAGTCGGAAGACTGCGAACCCTCGTCCAAGGCGGGAGCCGGCATGGCTTTTGTCAATTCAGCTTTCATTGGAGCTGAGCGTATCGATATAGAGCAGCACGAAGAATTAGCACGAGCTGTCAGCCCCTTCGAAGTCCCGCGACATTTCACTCCGCAGCCGGAAGGGATCGCTACGTTGGAACGTGATTCTAGCGAGGAAGTCGAGACGAGCGTTTTTGAAATTGCCGCTCATCAGGATGTCGATGATCAAAGCAACTTGATGCAGGATCGTATTGAAGGAAGTCTAGATAGGGCCGATTCGGTTTGCTCTGCCGAAGATTTACCCACCTACGGCAGCGAATCCGAGCCCAATAGAGAAGTCCAGCACCATGCTGAACCAGTCGAAGAACCGCAGCTTACCGAGGAGGAAGCTCGACGATTGGCCGAACACCTCCTGGACGAAATTAAAGCAGAAGCGCCCAAAAGAGCTGAAATGATCTCGCCCATGGTAGAGCAAGCAATCCTCCCTCGAGTCGCACAGGAAGCTCGCTTCACTATCGAGACCGAGTCCAAAGTGACGGAGTACCTACGGCAAATGACCAGCTCAGAGGACTATGACGAGCGCCATGTCGAGCTTGTCGAGCAGGTTGCTTTCAAAAAGATGCAGCAGCTTCAGGTAGCAGGTGAGGCATCAAGTTTTGAAATTACCGATGAGGACTTGCGAAGCAGTTTTAGTGCTGCCGATTTATCGCCCATTGAGGAAGACATCCACCAGGCGCTGGCTGAAGTCAGGCAGTCGCTGGACGCTGTCGAGGAGGACCTGCGCGAACAGCGGCGTCAAGCAGGCCAACCAATTGAAGAACCGTCCCCGTCGGAATTCCGAGTCAAAACTGATGCCCTTGGGGTCCTCTCCGCTACCGTGCAGGACGATGCTTCGTCGAGTCTTGTTCAGGAGAAGGAATCTTCTGTCGCCTCTTTGCGCAGCAGCAAATTGGAATCTCGAGAGACGACCTACTTTTCTGCTGAAACTCGCTTGACTAGCCGACCCAATTCCTCGGACGTTGACGCTTTGACTGCTGCAACGACAACTATTGGATCCTCGGAATACGAAACGGCGGTAACTTCGCAGTTGTCGTCGCGTTCGGCAACTTCGAACGAATTCTATTCTGCGGTCAGCTCGGTCAGTTCGCGCGATTCGATGAAATCTTTGGATTCTGAACATTCGAGTATGGCCGGAACTATGGATGTCACTTCGGAAGCCTCGGAAACACTGATTGCATCAAACTTGGAACAGGAATTTGAAAGAGACTTGACTCCTACCGACGCTCAAATCGATCTGAACTTCATGGATCTATCAGCTAAAGCACCTGGAATGATGGAAGATGTCCAAGCTGACGAGTCCGCTAGTGAAGAAGATTTGCAAAGCGAGACGAGTCAGTCGAAAGACACTGAATCTATTGCCGCTGATCTTGTTGCTCAGGAGAGTGAATCAGTTGAACAGGATGTGGAGCAAATCCCTGCAGCTACAATCGAACAACCTTCCGATAGCGTTTCCCAACTCTCCGAACTTGAAACAGCGACTGCATCAGTCACTCCAGGTGAATCGAAAGCTCTGGAACAAACTCGAGATGAACGTATAGTTGTAGGCTGGGAGCCAACTGCAGCAAACAACGAGCAATCTGCAGAAGCTGTTATCGATTATGAGCCGTCTGTCGATTCCGAAGAAGAAACTAGTCTTTCAGTCATGTCGCACGGACCTGAGCTACTAGAACACGACGTTATCCAGCCTTTGGAACAAATTAAACAGTTACCTCTTGCGAGCGAGGAACTTGTTCCACAAGATAAGAATGGACACCACCCTGCGGAAGTCCAGGACGTATTCGCCCAACGTGAACCTGATGTCTTGGAACAGGCTTCAGCCGCAGTGCTGGAGCAAAGCGAGAGGCTCTTTGTGACAAGTGAGCAGCACGTGGAAGCTGGTAACGAAGCTGGCCGACCTCTAGAAAGTGACGAAGAAACGAGTCTTTCTGTTTCCGTGCACCAACCTGAATCGCTGGAACAAGTTCTGCAACAGCCCTTGGAAGAAAGTCAGCAGTCAGTTATGGCCACTGAAGAACCTGGCGAAGTTACAGCCGAAGATGCTCAACCTATTGAAGTCGAAGAAGCCGGCTACTTAGTTGCCTCTGTTGAGCATGAAGCTCTGGAACAATTCGCAGCTCAGCCTCTGCGACAGAGTTTCCAGGAGTCAGCGACGGACGAGCAACCGTCTTACTTTGCCGATGAAAAGGACATTACAGCTGATATAGAAGAAATTGGTCATTCATGTGCTTCACGTCAAACTGAAGTGCTCCTCGAACAAGGTTTGGAGAATCCGTTGAAGGATAAGGAACCTGCGGTACCTCTTGACCAAATTACTCGGTCCGTTGAAGCTGAACAGGTTAACCGGGCCTCATTCGAGCATGGAGCGCTGGAACACTTTTCAGTCCGATTCGAGGAACACAGCTTCCAGGCATCCGCGACGGCTGATAGGCATTTGGAAGCCTTGATTGATGAGAACCAGCTGGCTGCAAATGGAGAAACTTCTCAGTTAATCGCTCCGTGCAAAACTGTAGTCTTGGAGCAACTTGTGGGACAGTCTGAAGAAACGGTGAATGTTCTGGAAGTAGTGGAACCTAATCATCTGGACGATCAGCAGTCAGGAGAACCCTCCGTCTCTGTCGATAGTGTTCCCCGGGAACGCGAAGAAGTGGGACCGACTGTAGAACATTCCGAAGATTCACCTCCCCAACGGGATGCAGTAGGGCCGGAGTCAGAGGTCCTCGAACAGAGCGACGAAGATTCCACGCTGGAAACTTCCAAAATGAAGAGATCCATGGAGATGACTTTTCATCCGGAACCTCGCCCACTGAGAGAATCCGTCAGTCTTTCTGAGGAGTCACCGATGGTGGAAGAAGACTACCCGCCGGTGGTTTCGACCTCGTCAGACACGGCTTCTACAGTAATCGATCGAGTCGCTTATGAGATTGACGAGGATCACTTTGAATCGACTGAAGAAGTTTACGGTGTTCTGGATGCCGCAACACATACGAGCCGCTCCAGCAGCATTTGTACAGTTGACGGTCAAACTGTAAGCCGTGCGGTTACCATGACAACGGCGCAGCACGTCACCGAGTTTGAACACTCACACTCCGTTAGCACCCAGATGACTTCGGTCCGTCAAGTTGTGTCGGAACAGTTTCAGACGGATTTGATGGTAGCTCCCGTGGAGAGCTTGAATCTTTCCAAACCGGCCAGTCCCATGTCGGTGCCCGATATAACGGTCCAGCACCCGAGTCCGACCAGTGATAGACGGTTCAGTTACCCTGAGAATATTCCGGCGGATCTTGAACCCGCTGCAGGTTTTGACGAGACCATTGAAGAGCAAGTGGCCGACGAAGACGAGGGATTTGGAATCGAACTGGCCGAAAACCCGGATGTCGTGCCGGCGGAGGATACTTTTGAACCTGAGGATGAAGAAGTTGTCGAGGAAGAGTTGACGAGCCCCCAGGCGATAGTTGCACGTCGTATCGATCCTCCCATTAGCGCCTACTCTTACGAAATGTCCTTCGAGAGGGCCGCTGAAGACGAAGAGTGTCTCGAGGACGATCCCGTGATCCAGGAGGACTTGGAGAAGCAGAAACGCTGGATGGAGATGCAATTCGAGCAGGCTGAAGACATTGCGAAAGAAGTGTTCGCATCTGTTGGCACAGTTTCTACCATGCGTATCCAGCCGTTGGATGATATTGAAGAAGGTCGCGAGGACGAAGAGAGCCTTAATGGCTCAGATCGACTGATGGATCGTCTGAAAGAGTCGCTCAGCAGCACGCCGGAATTTGACGTTTTGAGTGGCCGTCGCTTCTTCACGCGCAGCGGTGAGCAGGACGACATGTCTGTCGACTCGCTGCAGGAGTTCGAGCGTCTCGAAGGCACTCTTCGTCGGCAAAGTAACGGATCGCAAGAATCTCTCAACGGGCGCAGGTCGTGCGGTGGGATCAGTCGATCCAGCCAGGGTGACAATATCTCTGTCGGCTCTTTGACCGAGTTTGAGAGGCTTGAGAGGGATATGGCCGAAGCTGCGAAAAACGAAGAGAAGGCTCGTCAGCAGGAAGCCATGCTCTCCGAGATCGAAGAGGGTCACGAGAGCCAGATGTCGGAATCGGAGAGCTGTGAAACCATCTCGGAAACCGGTCGAGACCATAACGACACGGACTCGGACGATTACGAGCAGCGCATGTTTGAAATTGACGAGATCATCCGCCAGGCTCAAACCAACGTGGAAAAATTCGAACTGGCCACGTCCACCAGGGACGAGAGCACAGAGAGCAGCCTCGTTGAAAAGACGGAATCCTTGGATTCGACTACTAGTTTTGAAACCGAGTCGAGGATCAGGATAGCCTCCTCGTTTGTGCAGCGTCGAGTTGAAGTGGAAAGCAGCATTGATTCCCTCGAGTACCGAGCACGCGAGATTCCGTCGGAAGCCGATTCTCTGGACCTGACGGCCCGAGGTCCCAGTTCCCTGGATTCGCTGGAACCCCAGCTGGTGGCGCGTAACGCGAGGGATTCACTAGAACTTCCGCTTCCGCAGCAAGAGGCATCCTTGAACAGCTTAGATTCCGTCGAAGATGAAGCCTCCTCTTCGAGACGAGCCGGAATTCCGGACACAGATTCTTTGCAGGCCATGGCCGGAGCAGAATCGAGTAGCTCCAGTGGCCAGGAAGAGCTTCCGCACGATAAGGAAGCCCAGGCGCGACTGGGAGATCCCATGCGTCAGTCGATCGACAGCACCTCCTGGGAGACTCGGGCTGATTCCCTCATGTCGGGTAGCGTTACCAGTGCCATGGTATCGAGTACCGATACCCTAGATGCTACCGAGTTGGCTGGTAGCGGTCAGACTCAGACCGATCCGCGGTTTATTGAGAAAGTCGTCCAGCTTCCGGCTGAAATCCGCACGGTGACTTTCCACGGCAAGGATGCCGAGCGCCAGATCAAGGAATATGTCGAGCAGTTCGCACCGGGCCAGGACGAGCACGAAACCCGGCACGTTGACGAGTTTGGCAATGTTTTCATCACGCGGGTTGTCCAGAAACGCACCGTGGTGGAGAGTTCGCAAGCCGCTGAACTGGGACCGGAAGAACTGGAACTGTTGTTGAAATCGCAAGCCGAGAATCTGACCGACTGCGACGAAGAATCCTTCGAGGTTGAAGACGGCAAAGGTGGAGTGGAGAGAGTCACTCGCCGGCGAGTTGTCTCGTGGCAAACTGAAACCCTTGATAGCCGTACTACCCACGGTGACCCCCTGTCCCATACCTTAGTCGAGTCACAACTAACGGATCTTGCCCATACCCTTCCGGAAGCACTTGCTAGTCGTCCAGGTACAACTAGCGCTTTCCCCTCTCTTTCATTTCCGTTCCAGTGAAACATTTCAAGTTTCTAAGTTCTAGTGTTAAGTTTATAGTTAACTTGATTCAAAAACTTTCAGCATGCTGCACGGCTTGAGGGTTCTGTTTTACCAGCACCAGTGGACAATTCCGGCCGGATTCACTCTGAAATACCTTACGGGGGACATACCCTAGAATTCGAAATCCAAATTCAAATTCCAGACCAGTCAAACTTTAATTCAAGATTCAAAAATCCAGATCCGTGTTTAAAATTCACAAAAATTATACGAATTTTTTTTTTGCGAATTGTAAATGGCAATCCGTGCGGAATAATCCACTTTTTTACTCGTTTTTGTTGAAGGCCGTTTTAACGGTTAATTTTCATTTTGGAAAATTCTAAACGACTGGACATTTGGCTAACTTTTGAACTAAATCGCTGACATTGCTTCTGTTTCTTCCTCCCTTCCCCCGGGCTGTGTCTGAATAACATAGATGTGCCGTCTGCCGGCACTCGTTCGCGGCCAGTGCCTCGGCACGTCATCAGCATTGACGAGGACGACAACGTCGAAATAGACACCCGCGAACATGACTGGCGCTTCGGCTTCCGCTCGGGCGAGGAAGCGGGCGAACCGGGTCCGTTCTTCTTTTCATTTTCACTGGAAAAAACTGAAAAAAAACACATACGAAACGGGCATCCAGTTGCATGTCAAATGATCTGCCGGCACACTTACACTTGCCGGCTCATTACAGCACCGAAATTTATCATTTGAATCTTAATTTAACCCTTGACCTAGAGGGATACTGCATGTCTGCTTGTGCATGCGCTGTCTTAAGAGGTAAAGTTCACAGCGGCCAATGGGTGAAGAGCTTCTTCTTCTAAGCTTCGGTTAATTTGTAGATAAGACTTTAAGTCGAGGCGCCGTTTTGCATTTAAAGTTTAGTAGTTGTTAGTTTTCTGTCAAGTTGAGTTGTCGTAGTTTTTGTTGTTGTTTAGTTGGGAATGATGGATGTTGTGAAATGTACTGTGATGGACGAGAATCTTGTTTAAAAAAGGCGTTTAATTTCAGTTAATTAACTAATTAATTGATTAATTCATTGATTTATCTTGTACTGGTACAGAGACCGAAGACTACCAGAGTCAGGACCCGGCCGTTTTTGAGCAGTATGAAGCGTCGTACTCAGCTGCAGCTGATACTGGGTAAGTTTGATTACGAACTTCTAATTATTAGTACTAATTAGTCATTAATATGGTAGCATTACTAATTATTACTACTGTTTAACTATTAGTACTACTACTGCTATTATTACTTAACTATCAACTACTACGATTGTTTACCAATTGTGTACCTATTACTACTAGTATTCATTAGTATTACATCATTACTAACTGTTACTACTAATTGCTAATACTAATACTACTATATTTACTTCTTTGTATATATATATTTATATTACTACTATTACTTAACTATTAGCTATTATTATTGTTTACCGTTATTTCTATTATTGCTACTAATACTCATTTCATTTACTATTTTCGCTACTATTACTACCGTCATTACTACTTTGTTTCATTCTTATTATATTATTACTAAGTATTACTACTGCTGACTGTTACTAAACTACTATTACTATCAATTACTAATTATTACTATTATTCATTATTACTACTAGTATTACTTAATTATCACTATTAATTACCAATATATTATTAATTTACCTATTGATCGACGTGTATTCTCATTTTCCGCATTATTTATCGA
>JAIQCU010000370.1:0-55186 GCA_022114935.1 Leptestheria dahalacensis | reverse complement strand
CTGGCTATTAGGTGACAATGACAACCCATGTGTGAAATCGTTATACAATAGACCGTATGCCAAACTCTCCAATACTTCTATTCCTTGATTTTTACTTTCTTATAGTAACAGAAAACAAGAGCGCGATGTGAAACTTCCGCTGCATAACCATAATTCTTGTGGCGTGCGAAATCAAAAGCGCTCAAAATGGCGGCTCTGGGCTTTTCTACTGTGTGGAATATTTCACTTAAGGACTCAGTTTGGTGGTAAGTAGCCAGTTCTGACATTCGTATAATTTTATAACTTTTGTAACCTGTTCAAGCATGTTATATCTGCCTATCTATCTATCTATCTATCTATTGAAGAATCTTAATTTTCCCATTGTTTTATTACAAGGTCAGAAATTAACTGAAAATGGGAAGCAAAAGTGCGAAGAATTCAAATTGCGTCTTATAACACAATAACATTTAAATTCGGGCGCTGTGCGCCAAGATGCGCTCAAAATGGCCGCCGATGTCAAGCTTTCCATTGGACTTCTCCTTTCTACAGCAGAAGGGATTTCAACCGTCAACGATTCAGTAGTGTCAAGCTACTGACCGCTGTTGAAAAATAACTATACGCATCTGCCTGGTTGTGCAGTCTAGAGTAATAAAAGAAGGTTTCTTGCAAAGGATAAGTAAATTGTTTATTGCTCCTACACTTGCAAAGATATAGCAACCCAAAAAATATGAGTTGCAAACCAATCAGTACTTAATGCACTGTTTAAGTTTCGTTTTGTTGGTTACTTTAGCTAAAATGAAATCATAAAAGTTAAGAATTACAATAATTTCCGCCATTCATGATCTCATTCATTCTTTGCTCTAGACTGTGAACATTTCTGAGTGTAAAAAACCAAATTCGTGGAAAAATAGCGACTAAAACTGTAGATGGCAGTAAGAAAGCGATGGGTGGGATAAGTTATTGAGTAGGGCACACGCGGACGGCGGACAGTTAGATAAATAATGAAGAGTCAGTTCGGATGACGTTTCCGAAAGGTATATAGTGGCGTCTGCAAAAGTCGTTTCCTTTTGCCGCCCCTGAAAACTTCTTCCTTCTCGGTGTACATGTCGTTTCCCTTTTTGCCCTCTGATCGCTTTGCTCTGGCCCTGGCTGTCAAGACGGAAAAGTCGGTTCCGAATGAAAGATTCCCGCACAAGTGCGTTTTCACGAACCATCCAAAGCTCATTTCCATCTTCATTATACCATTATCTATCTATCTATCTATCTATCTATCTATCTATCTATCTAACTAACTAACTAACTAACTATTCCCTTCTACTGTAGAAGGACAAGTTCAAGGGAAAGCTTTGCATCGGCGGCCATTTTGAGCGCATCTATAGCCACACAGTGCCATAACGAAATTGTGTTTTGAAACGCAATTTTGAATTCGTTACGTTGGTTCCTTTTTCAGTTTCATATCTGACCTTATAACACAAACAATTAGAAAACTATGCGATTCACCAGTAGTTAGAAAGGTAGAAAGACAGATAGTTAGAGATACACCCGTGAAGCAAATTTCTCTTCACCCCCTACAGTTTACGTAAAAGTCATCAGCAGTTTGTAAACGGCTGCTTAATTTTTAAGTGAATAACATATTGCGGTAGAGTATACGAGAGAGTGAGAGAGCAAATGTGCGGCGCCGTGATTGAAGACCACGCATCCGGAACAGTCATCAAGTGCATACCAACGTCATAAGAAAACCCGGGCTCCTTGAAAGCCAAGAGCCCTGCAGTAAAAATGGCGACAAGCCGTCTTCATCTTCAATAACCTAATCTAACCCAACCTAACCCAACCTAACCTAACCTGACCTAACCTGATAGCCTATGTACATGTATATGGGCACCACAAGTTCAACATCGCTAATGTGTACGTAATGGCTTGCACGAGTTCGTCTCGGTTCGTCTGCTACAATGTTCGAGATAGAATATAGTAGGGGACCTCCCTATACCGTTCGTCCCCAAGTTGGCTTATGGCAGAATTCAAGCAGACGACGTCGTTCAATCCAAGGATCCGTCTTCAACCTTCACTAACCTAACCCAATAACCTAACCTAATCGCCAATGTGGTAGATGGGTACCACAAGTTAAGCTATAATAGGCTTGTAAGTCTGAAAAGGTTCAAGAATGTTCGTCGTGTGACAAGTCCCTAGCATTTTTTAAGAAAAAACTCTTCGTCTGTAGAGAATAGGAAGAAGAGAATCGTGGTTTTAAGCTTGGAACCCAAAGGTTAAGAAAATAAAAGAGGTAGAGAGAATGCCTATGTGGTTTGGTAAAAGGTGTAGACCTACTTGAATGGAATGCGCTCGATGCGCAGTTAGGAATGTGTGGAGAAAGAACGCGAGCGGACCCAACTGGAAAACTATACAAGGGGCATCACAAGCAGAAATACCAACAAGACATGAAGGATTTGCTCCGTTCCTTCTAAAGGTGTTTAGCCGAGAAGAAAAGGACCTGGGCCATAAGCAGGCGCACACTGTAAACCAATACAAAAGTGCGAGGACAGTTGGCCCAAATGGAGCGA
Source organism: Leptestheria dahalacensis (assembly GCA_022114935.1). NCBI lineage: Eukaryota > Metazoa > Arthropoda > Branchiopoda > Diplostraca > Leptestheriidae > Leptestheria > Leptestheria dahalacensis. The sequence goes on along the minus strand of JAIQCU010000370.1, from coordinate 52,649 downwards.
AAAATAAGCAACAACTTTCGAGTGCTGACAGTCCCACTTTACAATCGGACATATTTCTCGGTTGCCCACCTTTCCTTTCTGCTTTTTCCTCCTTTTTGATTCCTTTCAATATTATAATAAAAGGTGTTTTGGGGAGAAGAGGACCCCAAAGGGTTACGCACGAACATTTGCCGTCCAACAACCTGACAATGTCCGTTTCCGTTTGCTCTTTTTAACCTAAAATCAAATGTGCATTGCTCACAGTGTACAGAACGTCTGCAAAAACCTTGCACCTTATGGGCTAACAAGTGTTTCATCCATCTTCGTTTAATTTGACAAATGTGACACAGGACACGACTTCATTACGAAATTGAACACCGGCGCCATCTAGTGAAGACACAAGAAACTATTAATGGAAGCATTTGAATATTTGACCGTTGCTGCAATTCGTTGCATCAGTTTTGTTCGCGTTGAAACTACTTAACCAAACACCGTAAGCTTTACTAACAATACGATATTGCTAGCAAATCCGAGAACTAATTGCTTACTACTTCCATTGTTCAGATCGTAAGTTGGAATGCTAAAAGACAGTTTTGATTTTTCCAACGAACCACGGAAAAAGCCGGAATTGCTCTTTATTCGACGGCTGGGCTGCCTGGTGGTTGTGATGCTGGTTTGGGACAGAATGAGTTGCATAGCCAAGTGGATTACTATAAAACTGAATCGGTTGAATGAGACGGCTAAAGTCTAGAAGAAAAGTTGGTATGACAGGTATTCCTGCCGAGAAGGTGGGCGAATTCTCAGCAGGACTTGTCAGGCTTCTAATAAGCTTTCTATCGTTTTCTTTATTGAGAAAGGACCCAGGGAATTTTCATTCAGCAACAGTCAGCTCAGTACAATAGGGCAATCATCGTCATTTTGGGTGTCACGGCGTTGCAGTACGTATAGTCTAGAGCAACAACAAAAAAACGGTTCTTGCTGGGCAAAGGTTGATTGCTTCTTGCTCCTACAGTTTCAAAGTTACAGCAAATCAAAAAATACCTAGCGTAGGACTGATAGTACTTAACATACTTGTAAAGTTTCGCTCAATTCAGCTGGTTAGTTTTGTCGAAATAAAATCCTAAAGATTAGAAATCAGCATAATTTCGTGCCATTCAGACTCCCGTTTTTTTGCTGTAGACTGCACAGTCGTCAACTTTTCTGCTTTTTCTTTTCCTCTTCCTCTTTCCTTTCTTCTTCTTTTTTCCTCTTTTCCTATACCCCCGCACTTAATTAGCAATTCTAATGGTGATTAGGTTTCTAGGAAATCAAATCATGGCTCCAGTTGTAAGAAGTCGACCTTGTTTGACCTTTCGTTGCCTACTATTTTTTTGAAATACCAAGACAAACAGCAGGGGAACTGTCACCATACAACGCACCCATTGACAACAAGACCGTAGAACTGCTATATCTTGATCGGGTAACCCAATACTTAAACCGAGAGAAAACATTAAAAGGACAGGATTACTTCGCGTGGGGAAACAAGACGCTGCATTAGTTTAAAATAAATTTTGTCAAGACGTCGCGAGGCGGGAATCAAAGAACTGGTTCAGTGTTAATAACATATGGTTTGGTCGATGTCTTTGGCTTCGATATAGATCTTATCAGTAAGGTTTATTCCACGTCGTTCACGTAAACGTGAGCAACATTTAGTAAGAAATCGTGTTGGTATGTCTTGCCGATCACATCGATATCGGTATACTATGGGTCTCAAACCAACCCTAGTTACCAACTTGTGCATATACGGTTACGTTCATTGTACCGTTCGGGTAAACTCTTACGTCATCAATTAATTAACTGCCAGAAATCGAGTAATGGCATTTCAGTTAAGCCATCCAATTCAACCACAAATTGGCAGAATTTTTAAAACTTGCAGTACTCGATAATTTTTTTTCTTCGAAACAGATGCTTGTTCGGAATCAACCTCTACAGCGACATCTACGAGACAAAGCAACAATTGAAATACTACTGCTACTCAACTACTGTTAGTACAACCAAATTCTAAATTTCATTTCTAAAGTAATTTGCAAATGCACGTATGCTTATGAGGTACAGCTATATGGCAATTAAGGTACTAAATGAGCTAAGGATGTAAAACGCCATCTAGCGGTAAGATCGATAACTATTCGGGATGAGGATTCTACCTTCAACCACTAGAGCATAACTTTTGCTCAAGCATTTCAAAAATTTAAAAAAACCGATTGTCCGATATGTCGATATAGGTATCGAAATTTAGATATATCGCTGTAGTTTACCCTTGACATATCGTATTGCTATCGTAATTGGAATGGATTTGGAATATCGATAAAGGAATTCGATATCGATATTAAAAAACCTTATTGATATATGGTACCGTTAACATCGATATATTCCTCAGTGAAGAATATATGGATACTGGTCTGATGAATCGATATTAATGTCGTGTCGATAAGACATTGGAAGTATCTATAATAGACATCAAAAGGACTTATCGATCGGTAAAATCGTATCAGCTATATTAATATTTAGAAAACTGCGATATCGAACAAGCCTAAAATCATAATTATCGCACACAATTAACACAAACATAATTTCTGTTCCCTCTCTTACAAATCAGCATTTTGTACTTAATGAAGTCAATAAGATTGTTAAGTAAAATGCGAAAGAAAGGCGACGCTTATGACGTCGCCAGGGGAGGAATTGGTGCGTCGTGTTCAACTTGTTTAGGTGTTTATACGACGGTCATTTGCAGAGGCAAGGTAGGGCGAAACTGGAGCTAAACAAAACAAGCTGTCCAAATAACCTGGAAGCCCGATTCAACGGCACAACGCATTTGTGTGCAACCTTTCTGTTTCGCGTGATTCACTTTTAAAAAAAAGTCCAATTCTAAAAGTTCTTCCATGGAGGTTCCAGATTCCTGACTTAATTGTTTTTACATTCAATAACATTAATGATACATAATAATACATTAAGTATTACATAACTATTGATATTGAATTATGCAGTTTTACTAAAGGGGATTAGTAATTTGTACCCTGGGGGCAAATTCCAAGCCGGGGTGGGGCAGGGGGGGGCCAACCGTTACTCTCTGAATGAAAAGAGAGAACGGAGTCTTTTATATAATGATGGTATAGGACTGGAAGCAGCCACGTGGTCAGCGTATACCCGAATAATGATGGCCAGTGACAGACGACCACCAGAAACTATAAACGCCCCAAATAACAGGTTTTTCCGTGTAAACAAACCGTTTCAGCACCGGGGGAGCGAAGACTGAAACTTTCAGTTATATAGAGATTTGTTCTTGCATTGGAGTGTGAATTGAATTTTATGAATGGGATTCATTACGTTTTAAACTGGTTATAGTTTACAGTTATGAAACTGTGATTGAACTTGTCGTTATCTATATATCAGTTTGTCTGTCCGTCTATCCGTCTGTGTGTCTGTCTGTTTGTCTGTCTGTCTAACTATCTATCTATCTAACTATGTATCTATGTATCTATCTATCTATCTATCGATCTATCTAACTATGTATCTATGTATCTATCTATCTATCTATCTATCTAACTATGTATCTATGTATCTATCTATCTATCTATCTATCTATATTTCTATCTATCTATCTATCTACTAGTATTTCTCTCTCTCTCGTTTTTCGTTATTCTTATTTCGCATCGAGCAGCTTTTTAGGACATGAGCCAAGGGCAATAGAATGTGGTCCGTGTCCATATGGTTAGGATGAGATTCGTCTTGTATCATTTTGAATCTCTGGGATTCTAATGAGAATCTCGCGAGCCATTCATTTGGATTATAGTTTAAAACAGGCTTAGATTACTCTTTTGAGTACGACTTGTATTGAACGAGTCACTGCTGGAATAGCCTGCAAAGCTGTTAGGAGTTCTAGTAAAGTAATTTTTCAACTTATTATTTCAGTCATCGTTTGTGACAGTGATTCAGTCGTTCTCATACAACTTAACTTAACTTAAATGACTTAGTAGAATAAGGGGTGGATAATATTAAACTTGAAACTTTTATTATTCAATTTTTAATAGACAAATTAGAAAGTTGATGATAAGAATAAGACTTTCACATATGCATATGACATAAGCAAATGACTCAAACAAATGACTCAAACAATCCAGACTTTAAGATGATTTCTGGTGAAGACTTAGTGGCTTTCAAGCAATTCAGTTAACTACAGGATCTTAATACATAATAATAGCATTACTTTTAAGCATTTATAATAACTCTCGATGAATTTAGTCCTTTCCTACTGATTCCCTGATTGACTCCGTAGTATCGAAGTGAAGTTTAATTCAGTATACTTCAGTGAATGAAGATTATTTCGAACTAATAACCTTAACTCGCTTGTAATGATTCAATGATACTAGAATGAATCACAGGATTCTCTGACTTTTGTCATGATTCCCTTAATACTCATTAGCTTCAAAGTGGCCTAAGTGCTGGCGTGGGTATGGATGAATGTTACAAAGCCTTGCTAATCGAAGTTCTTTTCAGTTGCTAAAATAAATCGTATGATTCCTGACCTTCCGAATGATTATATAAAATGATTCTATAATGAGTCGCTGGGCGATAGATGGATAATTAAACAGACAAGTAGATAAACAGGTAGACACGTATATAGGTAGATAGACGGAGTAGACAGATGGATAAGTGTATAGGTAGAAAGATGGATATTGAAATAGACAGTCAAATATAGATATAGATAGATAGATAGATAGATAGATAGATAGGTAGATAGATAGATAGATAGACATATAGATAGATAGACAGAAGGTAGATAAATAGATAGATAGATAGATAGATAGATAGATAGATAGATAGATAGATAGATAGATAGATAGAGATAGATAGATAGATAGGTAGGTAGATAGATAGATAGATAGATAGATAGATAGATAGATAGATAGATAGATAGATAGATAGATAGATAGATAGATAGATAGATATATAGGCAGAGAGATAGATAGACCGATACGATAGACAGATAGATGGACAGGCAGATAGATAGATAGATAGACATATAGTTAGATAGACAGACAGGTAGATAGATAGATAGATTGACAGAAAGACAGATAGATAGATATGTAGATAGATACACAGACAGACGGACGGAGGGACAATATTTTTAGTGCTGAAAAATGATTCCACAACGAATCACTTCAAACTCCGAAAATCAACTTCGGAAATTATTTCGCCGACGATTCTTGCCACGTGGTGTAGAAATATGTAGAGACATGACAAGATCGGAATCTGGGAGTTCCATTTTTTTTATTTGATGACACAGTGCAAACTGGTTCTCTTTCTTTTGACGTTTTTATGTTATTATTCTTCTGTAAACGACCTGCTCGTAACTTTTGCTTCCCCGCCGGTAAAAACAGCTTCCAGAGCGCGGACACAACTGCAACAACACGCCATTGTTCCACTTTGCTTTACATCTAAGAGAATATGTATAGCTTATAATGTATTCTCCTTTCTAATGTATATTAAGATTATCTAATCAATTCATATTTCTGTCTACCCATGTATCTATGTATCTATCTATCTGTCTGTCTGTCTACCTATGTATCTATTTCTTTATCTGTCTATCTATCTATTTATCTGTATATCCGTCTATTCGTCTATCTACCTATCCACCCAACTATCTATCTATCTGTCTGTCTGTCTACCTATGTATCTATCTATCTATCTATCTGTCTGTCTGTCTGTCTGTCTGTCTGTCTGTCTGTCTGTCTACCTATGTATCTATATATCTATCTATCTATCTATCTATCCATCCATTTATTCATCTATCTATCTATCTATCTATCTATCTATCTATCTATCTATCTATCTATCTATCTATCTATCTATCTATCTATCTATCTATCTATCTATATATCTATCTGTCTATCTATCTATGTCCATCCACCCGTCTATTCATCTTTCTAGCTATCTGTCCCCCTGTCTGTATCTATCTAATCTATCTATCTATCTGTGTGTCTATTCTATCTATTTATACATCTACCTTATAGGTTTAACGAAAATAAATTTAAAAAAAAATAACTAAAATATTGTATCGGTAAAACTGTTGGCAAAGTTCTGGACTAATTCTCAGCGGTTTTACTAGTATAATTTGAATACAATCATATCTTATTTCAAAGTTATTGACAATTTTATTTTGATCCAGAAGCTAGTTTAAATAAGAAAAAAAATAGTTTGAAAGAGGAAAAACATGAATACAAACCCTCTGGTATCTGTCTATCTACTCACCTATCGTTAAAAACTATTACCATAGATTTCTAAACTATAGTTCTCAGTTGCTTTCTTAAAACACATCCGAAAGTTTTTGACAATTTTATTTCGATCCAGAAGTTATATTTTTTTACTTACTTTAATTTAAAAGAGGAACAAATATGAATGAAGACCCTCTGGTCTCGATATGGCAGTGTCTGCACAGTATCTTGTAATAGAAGAAAACAAGAAACGCAGAGAAAAATTTTTAAAAAGTCTACAAGATACAATTTTCTTATTGGCCTGCGCGATACTGGCAGTTGGCTCGGGTTAGCAGACGAAGTGCAGACCCGTTTAATTATTTCAACTTATCAATTAATTCTTTCAATTCATCGGTGATTTTTGTCTGTCCATTCACTTGTATGTATATATTGCACACATTGCCCAGCAGTACACACATATTTTGCATTTCGGGTTTCACTTTGTTTTTATTTATTTTATTCTAACTTGAGGAGAATTTCCCGATTTACTATAGGAAACCCTCCATTTCCAAAAAAAACAAAAATCAATTTAAAAAAATTTGAAAAAACCGAAGAGATCTAAAACGCTACGCAGAATTACACGTCATTTTAACACGGTTTTCGTGAAGGCACAGTTTTACACAGCGTTTGTCTATATAATGACGAACAGGAAAGAAAGGCACAGCAAAGACTCTGAATGCACTTGGTGTAATTGAAGGAAAATTTAAGTCCAGAATTTTCGCGGTTTGATAATATCAGACTAGGCTATACCCATCTTCACTTTCTAACGGCCAGAAATTCATAGTTACCAAAAGACTTGCAACAAAATTAGATTTCAATTTTTTCCTCTAAACTCCGGTGAAAACTGGGATCGAAAGGCACTGCTCCAGTTGTACGTTCTCTCATGAACCTGTAAATAATAAGAGAAATCATTGAGTATGAATTAAACAGACTCGACAGAACCACCGATTCATTAGCGTGTTACTAATGGAGCTATTCAAAAGATCAATTAGCAAGAATACAAGTCAAGGGAATGGCGCGATATAACCAAGTGCTGGAGCAACAGTTGGCGACGTGTTTGTCATCGCTGGCGAGGCGACAAACACACATGCGAATCTGTCGTCTGCTCTTTTCTCTATGAAATCGATACTTTTCCAAAAGGGCCGTGTGACTGATAACTTCCCACGTTTACAATTCCCTCGGCCGCACAGCAGCAGATCATTCTTACATACAAACCGAACGAATTTTATTATAACTAGTGTTTTTTTCGAAATAGGTGTAACAATATAAGTAAAATAGCAAGTTCAGTTTTTACGATAGTGAGTAAACATTACACTGAAATTAAAGATCACTTTTAGGTTAAATCTACGTGAATGATTTTAAGTTAAGTTTCTGATCTGGAATGGGGAGAAAAGAGAAATGAAAAGAAATAGAAAAAGAGAAACACAGGCTGTGCTGGATTTTACCAAGAAATTTTAGATGCGCTAGGTCATCAAGAGGTCAGGCACTAGAGAGCCAGCAACATGGTCGATGAGCCTTTTTACATTCAACGCGGGGGAAAAAAGGGAAGAAAACTATATGGCGATATTTAACACCGCCTAGATTTTTGTGAAAAGATTGTGTCATAGATTTATGTGTGTTGAAACACTCTCTACCAGTCTCCCCCTATACATTTCTAATGGACAATAAGCGAAGATAGACACACTCACACGTAAAACACACTTGACCAACTTGACTAGACGCCTTCTCAGTTTAGTAGATGTGAAAATTACAGACGAGTCCGTGTTAGTTAAACGGTGAAATCTGAAGGGCGAGACCTATAGAATCTGGACTTCCACTTGGGAGTAGTTGATTGAAAGTTGTACTCAGTTGGCTTTGAGAGGCAATTGTAAGGCGCCAGGCGCTATATAACACAAAACTTCGCTGTGAACAAGAGCTGGAAAGTCGCCCGTCAGTCTGTCCATCATCGTTCTGTCCAGTGATTCCACTCTCTTTCTACAATACTCTTGACAAGTCTATCAGCCGCTGATGGGAAAGTTTACTATCAAATTATACACAGTTATCAATCAGTCGACTGAATTCATTAAGTGAATGGATTGTGAAAACTAGCAACTGGTATTATAATAACTATACAATAATTGAAAACCAGTTTTCGATTTCTGATGAAGAACAGTGGAAACACTGTTTTCATAGGTTTTTCATCAGTGGGAGATAAGACTACGAGAAGCGGGATTTTGAACCCCTACGCGTCTGGCGCGACGCCATTTTGTGCCTTGTTCCCTCCAAAACTGACCGCTGTTTCCATTAAGCTGTCGTAAAATCACATCGGCAAGTTGGCGACATGAAGAAATACTACACACCCGCACCCTCTTGGACGTCTCTCGCTAATTTGTGTTGTGATAGCAAATGACCAGCAACGCCCATTTTCTGGTGCCTTTATGAAGCCAATGGTCTCGTACACAAAGGGAGTATCTTCGGATTCTGCAGTACGAGAAAATCTAGGACTTTGCGTCTAGGTTTTTCATCTAGATAGCTGTATTGTCATGCAGTTTATAAGGTTCACGATATACTTGTATCACTATCGTGTCATTCTTATTGTCTATCATTGAGTGTACCAAGAACCTTATGAAGTTCAGTGTTACATTCTCCTACGGTTATGAAAGCTAAATGAAGGACTAGTTCAATCTAGCAGGTTCTATGAGAATCCTATGACATTATACAGTGTCCTAAGGATGGCTATAGGGCGGTCTAGGAGGTTCTATCAGAATTATATGATTCGAAACTGTGGCCTAGGATGTTACATGAAGTTTAAACTTGTCTAGGGTGCTTTAGGATTGGGAAAGATCTAGGATGATGCATTCTATAGTTCAACGCTAACCTATGTGTTAAATCATTGCTATATATGTTAGTATCTACATCTACATCACCTAATCAATGAATTTCTAAATTGTGTTTGTCGATTACTATACCACGTGATGTTTTAAGAGGAATACATAGAAATAAAAATCTGCCATAGTTTGCAGAAGTAGGAAAAGGGCCCTTTGTACAAAACAGCTTTCCATATATAGGGATAATTTAAGGGTACATTCCGGGACATTAATCCCATGAACCAATGGCCTTGACCCTCTCTATAGGGTTGTAACCAATAAACGTGCTTATAACACAAGACTCGTATTATTCGCAATTAAAATCATATGAAGTTCTTATCGATATAATTCACTCTAAATGTACTTTTCATGTATTCTAAAGGCTATACGACTAATAAAATCAAGGGTGGAATAACAACAAGACTGGCCCTTTTGCGATTGGTAGTATACCAGTCCAAAGTGCCCTCTAGAGGACTGATTTCGTAACCAAGCATTTCCAAGTTCCCTGATATGACACATAAACTATACTGAAAAACAGACGGACAGACAAACAGATAGATAGACAGTAGACAGACATATAGATAGGTAGGTAGATAGATAGACAGTTGGATCTACAGAAGGATAGACGGAGCAACTAATATATGCTAATGCCTTTAAGCTGTTGTTGAAGGGGTTATAGACAAATAAAGATGATAGCTGGACTACTCTGCCGCTGCTATTTTACACACAGGGGTGAAAACCCTCCCCACCCCCCCATATACTTTCAACTTAAGACGCGCCGGTGGTTCGGCTGAAAACATTCCCGGTTGGTCGTACATATGTTAGCTCAAATAAAACTAGCATGCCGACAGGAAGTTTTTTTTTCCCTGGCCTTGTGTCATTTGCTCCAAGAGAATACATTTTACCTTGTAATGTATGAATTCACAACGCGTAGTTTGTTGAACCCGTTTCACGTCTGCTGTAACAAGCGTTGTAACTAGCTGCTGCTGCTGCTGCCCACGGGTCTGCAAACAGATATATAGAAAATTTAATATAAAACTTGATGATAAAATAAACCTCCCTTTAGAGGTTTATGGTTTGCTAGAAGTCGCATACAGTTGCTAGTTAGGGAAATTATATAAAAGATAATTAAGGCTGCTGTGCTTGAACCGATTAGACGTGAATCGAGGCTAAGCTCGGCCATTGTTAGACAGAATCACACCGGCAGTTCTTCATTTTGGTTTTCAATCAAATAGAATGAATAAAAGTAGCAAATTGAGTGTTTTAGGGAGATATTACGAAGTGAATTCAAGCTGATTGTTAAATGCTTGAACTGAACCGATCTCATATGGCACAAGTAGCCATTTCTTTGTATTACGTCAAATTGAGAGAGGACGTTGATACGGCAGATCGCCTGTCAGTTGATGTAAAACGACAACTCGGTTCACAAGTGCTCGATAGACGTTTTCTTACCTGAAGTGATGGGGACCTCGAGTGCAATGTCCATATTCTGCATGTTGCTAGTCGAGTAAGCGGACGTGTCGATATTGGCGCTGTTGTCGACGGGACTCAGCGGTGGTTTGAGGTACTGAATGCTACACGATGTAATGGATGCGTTCAGAGCAGCCGAGCTGGCATTGGTCACATACGAATTAGATAGTCCAGCCCAGGAGAGATCTCTGTCGCCGGTGCACGGCATGCCTCCAGGTGAGGCGACGTTACTGGGTGGACTTACCTGTCCCGGTGCTCCTCCTCCGTTGCCATACATGATATTCATTGGCGAGTTACCTGCCGTGCCGACGAATTCTGCATTGCCACACGCTAAGCTATTCGAACTATACGAGTAGCCGCCAGGTGGCGCCATCATCATGGCGTACGAACCCGCGCCTGCATGTCCGCTTGATGATGTGGGTGGTGCTGAAGTGGCGTAATTGCAAGGTACGTTACTCATTTGACCGTAATCCTGACCGTTGGAAGAGACCATAGCACCCGCGCAGGCCAGGTGACTCTGATTCGTTGACAGCATCTCGTAAGTACTCATGGTCTGCATACCGTTCATGGAAGGCATGCCAGTCATCGACGGAACACTCATGGATCCGACGGAACCCATGCCGAGACCCATGCTTCCCTGGAAGAAACTGTACGGTTTCAGGGCCTGGCATTTCCTGCGGAATCCTCGGGGACGCCTTCTGAAGCTGCCTTCTTCGAACATGAATTCTGAAGCTGGATCGATGGTCCAGTAGTGTCCCTTACCGGGCCTTCCCAAACCTTTGGGTAGCTTGATGAAACACTCGTTGAGTGAAAGGTTGTGTCGCACCGAGTTCTTCCATCCCTGGTAAGTACCTCGGAAGAAAGGGAACCTCTGCTGCAGAAACTGGTAGATCTCGCTCAGGGTCAACCGTTTGGTCGGCGAACTCTGAATAGCCATGACGATCAAGGCGATGTAAGAGTAGGGCGGTTTCTCTTGCCGCCGGACCCCGGAGTTGTTCTTCTTGGCGGCGGAAGCTTGACTGGACATTACCTTGTCGTCGGTGCTGTCCGCCAGGGAACTTTCAACTTCGCCGTTCGATGGTGTCCCTCCTGCCGAACTCATAGAACTGTTGAGTAGCTCTGTCGGTATATTGTGGTGAGATACCATATCGCTGGGGCCCAGATCGGGATGGTCCGATAGAACTGTCTGAGCCAGACAGGCCGCTGATGATCCGTCAACTTCTTCCAGCTTCATTTTCACTATACAAGTAAACGGGTCTCTCGATACTTCTCCACCAATCACTTGGTTCAAATATTTCGAATCGGATTATATCGACACAACTTTTGAGTCGCACTTGTTGTGGTCGTCGGGTAGCGGGGGTGAAGATGTTCGAGTCTCTCGGTCCTCTCTTGTGGACGTCAGTGGGAGAACTGTGCGATGATGCTCTGTGGCAGTCTCAATGAGCTGTGACGATATACGAAGAACTGTGACGGAGAACAGCAGGCCGTCAGCTGGTTAAGACCCCGGCTGATTTGGTGATGTGATCCCCAAGTTGCAGAAGGGCGGGTCAGACTTTGGAGATGACCCCGGACTGCTGGTTTGCCTATGCGCATGCGTGACTCTCGTACACTCAGCCAACCCGCTGGAACGCGCGCATGAGAGACGTGGGGGGTGCGCAACTCACTCAATTTTAGCGCTCTAAATTTTCATATCCAGTTTCTTTATCTAAAAAAGATTACAAACATTAACTGTTAAGTCGATTGTTTTAAGTACATTTCAATTACAAATAACTGATTTACATATCGATCTATCCTTAAAATGTAGAGAATCCTTTTTTTCAAAAGAAAAAGTGAATATGAAACGCGATACTGTCGACATATTTGCTGATCAAAAAAGCACTCGACCAAGTGAAGAAAACGTTCCGAGATAACAGGCTATCCTGGATGACCTTTCCCTTATCAATCCATATATTCCAAGGAGCTGGTTCTTCTTTAATGTGAAGAATAGATATAAAGATGGATAGATAGAGAGAGAGAGAGACCAGTAACGAATTCAACCCTGCAGATGAAATTTATTACAATAGTTAATGTTAATGGAATATATGATAGACAAAACATCACTATCAAGAAAGTTTATAAAGATGATTGTAATATTATATTCTGTGCCGATATGTGTTGGTAGGAGAAGAGCAGATGCCATTTGAAATGTCAACGTCGAGTATGACGTAATTATGCTCGTACAAATGGCCTCGTAATAAAAGGCCAATTGAAAACAGACGTCCTGACGACAAGCTGAAATGTGACCTGCTACTTTTTAGTTCTTCAAAAGACGACAAGACGGACCATAGATGTGTGTTTCGACATCGCGTATGGCAAAAGACATTTCTTCACATTTTGTACTCCTGTTCCTCATCGTTGCCGTTTTTGTTTAATTGTAGCAATATGACTTTAATTCATCTTCGGTGAATCTTCTCTCAATCTTAAATCCAGCAGCCTAGCTTGTGGTGACCACGAGGAGTTCGCAAGTCTGAAAATCCTCGAACACCTCAGCCAAAAGCTCGTATTACAACTCTGGGTTAAGAATCCGTTAAGAATCCCCGAAAATCCCTAATTTTTAATCTAAAAAATCCTAAGAAAATCATAAAAGGTTTTCCAACTCGAACACATTTTCCGTGGACTTGCGAACCCCTCGTGTGACCAGAGACATCTAGTAAGAATAATTCAGTATATATAAGAGTTTGGAGGTTTTTTTTTGGTCGATAGTTCGCACTGAATACATATTCTACATTACAGCAGTTGTAACTTTAAATTGTACGTAAACTATAAAGAAAGTGCAATCATTGAGTGTTAAATTCATTCAACCGGGAAGATTTCAATAAAACGAAATACCGAAATCTCCATTCAAAAGGTATGATCAGGTGATAGCCAGACCGTCAAGATGGCGAAGCGTAGAGATCTATAGAGAAATAGCAACTCTCTAACAGAGTCCCTTCGTATCATATGACGTATCAAGAATTGCAGAGAATCATGAAGATGCTTTGTGTAGTTATTAACTTGAATCTGTTATTAAAATAGATTGGGACGATAGGTAGGTAGATGGATAGATGGATGGATAGATAGATAGATAGATAGATAGATAGATAGATAGATAGATAGATAGATAGATAGATAGATAGATAGATAGAAAGATAGATAAATAGACAGAAAGGTAGATAGATAGACAGACAGACAGACGGACAGACAGAGCGATAGATAGATTTATAGACAGACAGATAGATTGATAGATAGATAGAGGGATAAATAGAGAGCTAGACAGATAGGCAGACAGGTAGATAGATAGATAGACAGACAGATAGATAGATATATATAAATAGATAAATAGATAGACAGAAAGGTAGATAGATAGACAGACAAACAGACAGATAGATAGATGGATAGAGAGATAGACAGATAGACGGACAGACATAGATAGACAGACAGATAGGTAGATTGTATATAAATAGATAGATAGATAGATCGGTAGATAGATAGACAGATTCCAGGGTCATGCCGTGGTCTATCTTACGGGTATGTATGCGATTCTTATAGTCTCTTTGCAACTTTCTAACTCTTAAAAACTATAGGCGAATGTCGAAATGACTCATAGAATCACTCTTGACTCCACAGCTTCTAGATCTTCACACTGACTGTGACTTATGAATCTCCAAGAATTCCGTTAATACTTTATGATTCTATCTAGAATTCATTACAATTCCCTAGCTCTTAAGAGCTGTAGGTGGACCTAACCTATGACTCATTGATTCACTCTGACTCCATAGCAAGATTCTCACTGGCTGTGACTCTACAAATATCCATGAATTTCATTTATCATATCTATAAAATTTTCATTCGCTATGGTTTTCCACGATTCCCTATGATTCTTAAAGTACTCGAATTTCGATGGCTCACTGATTCATTCTGACTTTCAGCTTCTGTTTCCTCACTGTCTGCGGACTCCATGAATCTTTGAACTTTGAATCTTTGAACTCCATGAATCCTTGACAACTTCTTTTAAACCCAAGAAACATAAATTATCCGATAGAAAAGCGAAATGGCGAGACGCGACGGGGGCGAACTAAAGACGGGGTTGGGGCCTTCTGCTTGCGTCGACCAATGTTTGTAGGTGTGTGTGAAGTAGCAAGAACAGCTCGTGCTGACAAGACATTGGGCAGTGCCGCCCAGCGGTCGCTGTCTGTCGGCAACCTTTCCACTCACTTGTTTACATCCAACTCTGATGATATGGTCACTGCCAGCTCACTATTCTCATACATGCCTGTACTCACACGGGAAAAACTGTTTAAAAAATAAAGAAATAGCAAATTATATTATAATATTATAGTCAGTTAAAGAGTTTCTTAACAGGTAACTAATCTTGCAGGATAATTTGTTCCGGATTATATCAATTTGCATTAAACGTGTTCCTGGTAATGATTTGGAATGTGTGATTTCATACGACTGAAAGGATTACAATACACTTGATTTTAATATTATACACGTGTAAACGGACTAACTATATACAATTAGTATTAATTGGTATTATGATTTTAACCTATATAATATAAGTATTGTAATTGTATTATCTGTATTTATATTATTATTATATGTAAGATGGTGATTGAATCAACCTTAAGAAAAACTATTTCAACATTCACTACTAGGACCTCCTAACCTGTATGGGGTTCTTACATATATTGTTTACTGATACTGATTATTGTTATTTAGCTCGCTAAGTTCTAAAATATGTTAACATAATATTAATCACAGTATCATTATAGTATGCGACTGGTTTAAAATACTAATACTAATCCTTAAATAAAAGCAGAAAATACGAAACTAGAATAACAATAAAAATTATAAATAAAATAATAAATAAATTATACATTCAAATATACAAATAAATAATAAACATAAAGGAAAAAGTAACAATAATAAATATGAACGAGGAATTAACAAAATACTAAGAATGTAAAATACCACTGAATTCAGTCTCAGTTATATCATCTGGATTAACTCTATTACCTTAACATTACTGCAATATATCATATGTCTTTATAACTATTTTCAAATATCTTATTGATTCCTAAAAGTTTTCAAAGAATCAAAGTTAAACTCAGTTAGCACACAGTGTTTTCTGCTGGCACAGAACGAACCCTTGCCGTAGAGTTTGTTTATTGTTGCAAAGGGATGCGAACAAAGGAGTAGGTTGTGCGGTTGTCCAGCTCCCTGTACAAGAACACGAGCAGCAGCAGGAGCAGCAGCAGGAGCAGGCCAGTACTGCTGCAATGGCACACGACGTGGACGACCATTTCCGGCGCATTGCTGGTAGAGCTGCAATGCACACGGGCAACCAACAGACGATCATCATCTTCCTTTGGCAAACGGACGGGACCTACCGCATCGCCAAGTTTGTACATGTGGGCAAATGCCGGAGTCAGGTTCTCCTTAGAAAAACACCGTGTGGCTCTCTATCTGTCTCTCTGTTGTACACCCAACCTCCCAAATATCCCCCAATACTATTTTCAGATGAAAAAGCCTCTCTTCGGTCGACATTTTATCCCTTTCCCTTTCTCTGTATACAGGACCTTTTAACCAAACAAGAAAAAAAACAAAGTGACAAGAGGCTGTGACTCCAACAAGGGCTCATGACAATTTAGAGTAAAAGGAAGTCTGAATGAAGGGATATCACGGTCATTTTAAATTTTTTAGGATTTTGTTTTGTCAGATCTAATGAACAGTTTAAACGAAACTTGATGAATGTATTAAGTACCATTGGTTCTACTGAAATGAGTACGATATGAGATGTGTAATCATTTAGCTGTGCTGAATTTGGATATGGTGTTGGCTACGTGTTGTTTGTCTGTTTTTCTAATAATACCTGAGGCTGATCGACCATATTGCCAATGATGAACCGAAATTCCCAGGATATTTAGATGTGGTTAGAAATCCTATATTTCAACGTCATATAGAATTTTATGGGTTTCTTGTTATTTACTAGGAGATTACTGTTTCTCAAATATTTATTGGCATATTGACGTTTTAATTTTGGTTCCTGAATAATGCGCAACATAGTGATGCACGTTTTAGCTTTATTTTTGGAACCTGCTGTTGCTATGACTTCCTGATCCAATGTATCAGTTGCTTGATAGACAGATGGATAGATATGGATAGATGAACAGATAGATAGATAGATAGATAGATAGATAGATATATTGATGGACGGACAGACAGACAGACAGACAGATGGGCAAATAGTTATATAGATAAATAGATAAATAGATAGACAGACAGACAGATAGATAGATAGATAGATAGATAGATAGATAGATAGATAGACAGATAGACAGTTAGATAGGCAGATGGACAGATAGACAGTTATACAGACAGATGGGTAGATAGATAGATAGATAGATAGATAGATAGATAGATAAATAGACAGATAGACAGATGGATAGATAGATAGGCAGATAGATAGATAGGATAGACAGTTGGACAGATAGACATTTATATAGATGGGCAGATAGATAGACAGACAGATAGATAGATAGATAGATAGACAAACAGATAGATAGATAGACAGATAGACAGAAAGATAGAAAGACAGCTAATTAGACAGAGAGAGAGAATGACAGTTCAATAAACCGGCTGTGGTATCATAATTCACAAGTTAGACCGACGGATCAATAAACCTGAATCATTAAAGCATATCATAATTCACGTGTTAAACAAAGGCATGCGGATATACTAAGTTCCAGATTCCAGAAAATTCTGAAGATTCCAGGAATCATCAGATGCGACGCCATACCCATTGGGTCCGAAACCTGGTGGTGAGAACGACGTCACTGGTCTCAAGAAGACGGTGAAAGGAGTTTGAGTAGGTGCACACGCCAGATATCCCAATGCGGGGTTCATGGATCGTCTCAATCGGCACCTTAAGAGGTGGCTGTCGTCGACGCAGGTCATTAATTTCCCTTCTTGTGTGCACCAAACTTAGGCAAGGGCCACGTGATTCTTATTCAACAATGAGCACATTGACGAACACTTCCAATATAATAATAATTTAATACAATAACAAATGAAATGTTAATAATAGTTCAGTGAAATAAAACTAAACTTATGTCATTACACAGCAATAAACTGATAACATATCAAGTGCTCAAAGTATGAACTTAAAATTAACTAAGGATGATCACAGTCAACTACAAGTTGATTTAGCAAGATCTTATGGACTTTTAGCAAAAAACGGTTTTTTCGCGAGTAGAAAAAATACCTGAATTGATGACTCAAAAGAAATCATGACATAAGAAGTGAATGACTTACAGAACCAAACTCATTATCGTAATTGAACTATAGATTTAAAGATATAACGTTAATGCTTATCCATCTAGATACATTCTGTTTAATCTAATGTATCTATACACTATTCCAATATTGTAAAAATATTCGATTCTTCACTTGTAAGGGTGTAAACGGTGCGCTTGTAATTATAACCGCAATATTATTTTCCATGGAAATTTAAAATCTATGTATAAAATTACAACTATTGATAATTAATAGATTAGAATTCATTATCAAGATAATTAATTTCCATTGAATTGCCAAAAGAACCGCCTATAACGAATTTCAACGATGAGAATTATGAACGCGACACAGAAATCTGAGCCTAAAATTCCTTTTGGCTAAAACAAATAAACCCAGAAAACGAAGCAGAGAACCTTCAAGGCGGTCCTCTGCAAGACCACGCAGTACTTTTCACGTAATTTCATAACAACACCCCAATAGAAAAAAGCTACTGATTGGCCCGAGGGGTCCGTAAGTCCGAAAATCTTTGGACAATTCAGCCAAAAATTGAAAAATCGGAGAAATACCTGAAACAACAAAATCCCGAACTCCCAAAACAGATCTTTACAAATCTCAGAAACCCCAATAACATCTTTAAAGTTTCTCCAGCTGGGGATACATTTTCGCGGACTTGCCTTCTGTTATGTGCTAGAAAAGATAACAAGTCTAAACTTTTTTTTAGCCAAGCAAACGGCTCTTAACACTGAACACTTGAGGTTACGTTTGCAGTGGATAATCAAAGAAAGGTTACGAATCTTTTCCCGAGAGTCTTTTTGCTAACTTTAGAATTTTATCTTGGCAAAACTAATACTTTGATTTAAGTGGAAACTCCACTAGTATGTAAAGCACTAGCATCTATACATTAAGAATTTTTTTGGTTGTTATATCTTTAAAAACTTGGGTGCCATAAGCGATCAACTTTCCCCCTAATGGGAGATGACGGATCTTCTTGACTTTAGAATTTTATTTTGATAAAACTAACAACCTGATTTAAATGAAAAGCTACTACTGTATTAAGAACTACCAGTTCCACACCCAGTATATTTTTGGTTGTTATACCTTTGAAAACGTGGGTACCACAAGCGAGCAACCTTTCCCCAGCAAGAACCCCTTTTTATTGCTTTGAGACTGTACTCTCGTTTTAGTTGGGACAGTAGAGAATGCTCAAAGGTATCCGATCAAGAACGTAGTTTGCAGCTTTCCCGCCAGATGGTCGTAATTATGCCGAATTAGATTTCTAAGCTTGACCGAGAACTTTTAAGTGTATTTTAAAAGAAAAGCCTTAATAGTTTAACTGCTTAAATTATATGAAATAACATCAAAATGAGAGTCTATACGAACTTTGAATTTTGTTTATAACTTGTCGAAATGTTTTCCAATATGCTAATACTACACTGACTGCCACATTCTACAGTATGTTCCCAAACAAAAAAGGTACAGCAAGAAATAAATTCATATCTTTAACACGTTTTGCTTGATAACAACAACAATGTATATGGCGATTATACTATGAATTAGTCATGGAACTTTGAAATTTTCAGTGATTTTGAGCCGTTAGTTTAGCCAAAATTAAATGTTCATGTTGAAGTTACGTACTAAAAAGAATAGTTGACGTATCGAAGTTAATGAGGATAAGTATGCAAAATTCTCTTCCTGTAATGGATACCAGAATTACTATAAGAATCCAATCAAGCCGAGATTCATTGCCGGTGCTAGTTCGTGTTACCATATTCGGGCGTTATTAGATTTAGCTTGCTGTCTTAAAATTATTAAAACATAGTATATAACTATATAGACTATATAACGTCTTTGATTCTCGACTAATCAGGTTGAATAGAATGTGCACTTATTCTAGTGCTTTCAAAGACAGGATTAAAAAAATATGTACGAGGGATTAGTTGAAAGAGAAGAACAGGATTTTGTCAGAATCCGAAAAGAGAAGGCTGAACAAAAAAGGTACGATTTTTGTGTTGAGCTTGACAATGCCAGTACTTCAAGCGACTTTGCGCTTAAAGCGTTTCCACGACTACTACAATCGAAACTTGCTAGTCAGTGGGACCGATTTCTGCGATCTCGCTGTATTCACCATTAAGGATCTGCATGTCGAACGAATTTTGCCAGATGTAAACTGCATGAAAGAACTTGCTGAGGAACTATATTTTCTATAAGAACCATGCCAACAAAATGTTCCAAGCTCAGCAAGATTCAACAAGCTCAAGAATATTGTGTGACTGAACTTTGACCTAACGAAAACAATGTCTTCTCCTTGTGTTTGTCATGATAAAACAGAAGATATAAACTAGAAGAAACGCTCTTTTCAATCGCGCTCTACTCAACTGCGTACCCACGTGACGAATATGAGTTGACCCAATATTTCGCACAATTTTCAATTGCAAATAACAAAAACAATTCATTCACTGAACGTTATTTAAATGGGATCTAAAGTACGGCAGACAAAGCCAGGTTACCTAGAACTATAACTACTGCGAGAGTTTAAAATCACACAAAAACTAAATTAAACGATAAGTACTGTACTGCGGTGCAGAAACGAAAGAAATGGAGACAGGCTATTCCTCGGTGAGGATAGTACTATGTTTCTATATTTGGTTTATAAAAATTCGTTATATAGCTCCATGCCTGCTGTCGCTTATGCCGCGTTGTCGGTTATGTTGTCGTTTTTAAGTTGTCGTTATGTAGCTATGTATACTTGCTAAATATATATATTATAACGTTCCCTTACATCGCAGCACAAGTGCTAAATAGTAGTTCACTTGTATATAGTTCCGCAGTGAAATCCTTGATATGAAATCAAATGCTTGAAAAGTGTAAGTCACACTACAAGAGTGAGGTTCTTGATATGCATGTATGTACGATAAAAGCAATGCTCGCCATGTCAAGTCAAGCTATATCCTAATGTTAGTCTTACTAAGAGATATGAGTTCCATGTCAATAAGTCAAGCTACTTCTTAATATTTGTTAACTTTTGAAAGCAATGCATTTCATGTCAAGTCACGTTACTTCATAATGCAAGTCGTCCTATGCAAAGCAATGCGTTTCATGTCACTTTAAGTTATTTCATAATGTTTGTTCACCAATGAAAGCAATATGCGCTCTATGCCAAGTCAAGCTACTTGTTAACGTAGATAAATCTATAAAAGCGATGCGACCATGTCAAATCACGTTGATTCATAATGTTAATCTTACTATGAAAGCAAGGCGTTCCATGTCAAATCAAGCTACTTCTTAATGTTTTGTTAACCTTTCAAAGCGAAGCGCTCCATGTCAAGTCAAACTGTTTCATAATGTTAGTAACCCTATGAAAGCAATGCGTTCCATGTCACTTTAAGCTACTTCATAATGTTTGTTAACCAATGAACATATGATATGATGACATGGTCCATATGACAGATAAGACGTAATCCGTCCCGGCGTGACAAGTCGGCGATGAAAGTGTTGTACGATCCATGGGCTCCCGAAATCGGTGAAAGGGGTAGAAGAAGTGAAGTTCTCTTAATTTACTTCCCGGCCGTCAACGTGACGAGTTCCTTCTCGAAGCCTTCGCCCTAGCTTCTTCAAAGCAACGCGGTGAATTCCTGGGAGAGCTGTGCCCGCCTCGGAGGCATATCGGTCTTGCTCCAGTCGCTTTCTTCGGTTTGGTCATCTTTCCTCAGATGAAACGTGCGGAATTCAGTGCCCGGGCGAATCTCTTCATACTCCGGAATCCAGGGGATGTCGTTGGGCCACTGGTCCTCGTGCTGCTGCAGAAAATTTGTGCCGTAAAACCAACGGTCGTCCATCACGTCGCCTTGGTCCGTGTGGGGACGGGTTGCCACGTCGCTGCTGTTCAGTTTTCCTGGGGTGAGTGCCATCTGGTCCGTTGGGTGAGTGTTTGTATCTCTCCGATCCTATTTCCCACGTAGGGTAGGTAGTACGCTGCTGTCGAGCGGATCTAGTTCCTGACGCAGGAGTTATCGCTCCGGTGGAAAGGTTGAGTGGTTCCTTTCTAGATGTACTTGGATAACCTAGCACCCAGAAGCGCAGCATCCAGCCTAGCGATGGATACGGTCTTCGTTGGCGCCAGCTTCGTTTTCTACATAATTATAAGCGTCTTGATGTCCCCGTTGGAGTGTACGTTCCTGACGTTAACTGCGGCTGCGAATGCTTCTTGGGAGGCGTCACAGAAAACATGGAGCTCTGAACGTTGAATGGTGTCTTCTCCCGGAAAGAGACACCGAGGGATCCTAATTTGCCTAAGATTGTCCTGTCCATCCATGCAACTCTTCTACCACTGGCGCACTGCCAAAGGTATGTCCTCGTCCCATTGTAATCCGAGTAATCCGAGTTCTCGGAGCTTAATCTTTACTCTTACGGTGACTGGCGACAGGAGGCCGAGCGGGTAGAAGACGAGTTTAGTTAGCGAGTTTACTGAGCAAGCCGCGCCTGGTAAAAACAACTTCGTCTCCTAGGTCCAGTCAAAATCGTCGTGGGGCTTCCAGCTGACTCCAAGAACCTTCGTGCTGAACTCGTCGTCTCCAAGTGCAACGCTCTCCATTGTTTCCGGTTTCGGCGATCCAGGTCGTGCGAGCGCGTCGAGTAGTTGATCCGAATTCAATACCCACTTAACCAAATGAAAGTCACCTTTCCCGAGAACATCTCTCACGGCCGTCGCTTCGAAGACTGCCTTTGACACGATCTTCACACAATCTAAATAGTCGTCGACGTAGAGATTCTGGTAAATGGCAGTGACGGCATCTTCCTTGCTTCTCCGAAATCTTGTGCGGCTCTTCGTGTAGCGTGATGTGACGGTGATGAACGGGGAGCAGCGGTTAGCGAAGGTAACGCGGTCTATCTGATAGATCTTGATTGTATCTGAATCCTTGTCCTTCCAGAGGAAACGGAGACAGCGAGAGCCTTGAGGCGTCATCCGGATGCGACTAAACATGGCCGGTAAATGCGGTAAAAAAAAACTGCAAAAAAAACTGCGGTAAATGCGACCTCGTACTGGCGGAACTTGAGCAGGACGCAAGCGAGCTCGTTCTGGAGGTGTGGCCCACTGAAGAGGGCATCGTAAAGTGGCAAGCTCGGTATCCGTTTCCGTACTGAAGGTGTTGATGCGGGCTCCAAGTAAGTTCAGGCGACTCCCAGTAACGCCAAGTGCGACCCATCCCAACGGCGTCCTACCGGCAATACTTCCCTTAGTAAGTGTAAGAGTACAGCGTAAGTGTAGTAAGTGTATCCCTTACGAGACTTGACAGGAAGTAGCAGCTCGGCGTGGTCCAGACCCTAAAGAAGGTCAACCTGCCCACCCACTTCAGTCAGCGTCAAATCTGACAGGTAAGCCCATCGCAACTTCAGCTTGGGCTAATGAACAGTTGGGACAACGTTACAGATCCTTGGTACTGAACGCACTCTTAACTTCTCACCACTTAGCTGGTATACGTAAGAGGTAAGCCAGAAAAAAAACTTCTCACCAAATAAATCCGTGGAGACAGAATTCGTCCAAACACACGTTACTTCATTATGTTGGTCTTGCTATAAAAGCAATGCGTTCCATGTCAAGTCAAGCTACTTCTTAATGTTATGTAACCCATGAAAGCAATGAGATGACATATCAAGGTAGGCAACTTCTAAATGTTTGTTAACCTATGAAAGCAATGTGCTCCATGTCAGGTCAAGGTACTGCATAATGTTAGTCGTGCTGTGAAAGCAATGCGCATCATGTCAAGTCAAGCTGCTTCATAATGTTTGATTAACCTACGAAAGCAATGCTTTCCATGTCAAACCAAGTTACCTTATAATGTTTCGTCGTCCTATAAAAGCAATACGTTCCATGTCAAATCAAGCTACTTCATAATGCTTGTAAACCAATGAAAGCAATGTGCTCCATGTTAATTTAAGGTACTTCCTAATCTTGGTCTTGCTGTGAAAGTAATGTATGGCTTGTCAAGTCACGTTACCTCATAATGTTTGTCGTCCTATGCAATGCGTTCCATATCAAACCAGCTACTTCTTAATGTTTGTTAAATTATGAAAGCAAAGCGCCAAGTCAAGCTGCTTCATAATGTTTGTATACCTATGAGAAGCAATGCGTTCCATGTCAATTTAAGCTACTTCATAATGTTAGTCGTACTATGAAAGCAGTGCGTCCCATGTCAAATCAAGCTACTTCTTAATGTTTGTTAACCTATGAAAGCAATGCGTTCCATGTAAATTTTAGCTACTTCATAATGTTAGTCGTCCTATGAAAGGAATGCTGTTTCAGCGTCTTAAGCCAGTCGTTTATTTCTCACGCGATACAAAATACTCAAACACTGACCAGCGAAGAATATTTTACCTTGAGCTTTCGGTGACCTTCTCTTTCTGTTGCTCTTCTTCCACTTTCCCAACTCTTCACTTTGCTCTCTTTCTGTCTTACTGTCTTCTGTCAGTGAGACATTCTGACTCTGACACTCACAGTCCCTAGTGGGCCTGTCTTTATATATGGTCACCGAATTCCCAAGAGACAAATCTTAAAAGCACTGGACATGGAATTTTCTACTTCTTTCTACAGTTTCTAACAACTAGAATTTTCGCTCGAACATCCTCTGCACCGAGAGCCCTAGAGAGAGAGTCTTCTAGACGACTCTTACAAGTCCATCAGATCCAGGGTACACGTCCTAATTCCCACTTCCCCCGAGGTGCCTGTGGGTCTACGACAAGAACTGTGTTCCCCGTTTTGAAGTTCTTTGATCGAAGCCTCCATTTGGTTCGTGCGAGTCGAGTTGGTCCAGAATGTGTTCACGGTGCGCTGAATCTCCCTATAACGATGTCGCGGGTCTGGATGATTGAATGATTTCCCAGGTACGCTAACTCGTGCGGATCAATTGAATTGATGAATTGAATTGATTTCTTTGCTGATTTTAGAAGACTTTCGTGGACCCCCCCCCCCCGCCCGAAGTTTGATGGCTGGAATCTAATGTTGTGTGATCTGCACAAAACGAATCCAAATCGGAGCTACTCTTAGACCCTCCATGACTTTCTTTAGTTCCCGTTCAGCTCCAACGAAATTGGTCCCGTTGTCGGAGTAAAGAGTACTGGGTACTGAGTCCCCTGTAGAGCTAGGAATCTCCGTATACTAGAAGAAAATCATGTATACAGAGTGATCGCGCGATATATGCGGCTCGCGTCGTGAGACGTAAATATGATTCCATATCTCTTAACTTTGTGGTTCCGCCCGTTGAGAACTTCTAGTGGGCCAAATTAATCCACGGAAGTGTGATAAAATGGTTGGCATCCAATAGCGTGACGTTCCGGTGGTAAGTCGGACATGAGTTGAGTGGCTGGTTTTGAAGTTTCCTTCTTGCAGTTCGGGCACATGCTGCGTACTTTTTTCACAAGTTCACGACAACATAAGATCCATTAATAATGTCTTATCTTGGACAATACATATGTTGATTCATAACGTGTGTCTTACTATGAAAGCAATGCGCGCCATATCAAGTCAAGCAACTTCTTAATGTTGTTAACCTATGACAGCAATGCGTTCCATGTCAATATAACGTACTTCATAATGTTAGTTGTGCTGTGAAAAGCTTATTACTAAGCTTTAAATCAGCTTTTAATTAGCTTATTACTAAGCGGATATTACTACGTTACTAGTATTACTAGCATTTCATGTCGTCAAGCTGCGTCGTAATGTTAGTCTTACTATGAAAGTAATGCGTTCCATGTAAACCACGTTACTTTATAATGTTTCGTCGTCCTATAATAGCAATGCGCTCCATGTAAAATCACGTTACTTCATAAAGGTAGTCTTACTACGAAAGCAATGCGTTCCATGTCAAATCAAGCTACTTCTTAACGTTTGTTAACCTATGAAAGCAATGCCATTCCATGTCCAGGCTACTTAGTGTTTGTTAACCTATGAAACCAATGTGTTCCATGTCAAATCAAGCTACTCGTTATTGTTTGTAAACCTATGAAACCAATGCGTTCCATGTTAAGTCACGTTTTTTTTTCATAATGTCAAGCGTCCTGTAAAGCATTGTGTTCCATGTCTCGTCATGTTTGCAGCCCATTCTCAATCGAATGACGTCTATTTGTCGTCTTCCTTTGACGGTGAATAACCGTCATCTGACTGTTTCACTGAAGCGTTACGGTGTAAGTCGTTTATTTTTCGTCATTTCGCAGCGTCAACTCAGTGTCTTCCATTAGTTATGAAATTAAAGGAAATAAGACAGATTACACAGAGAACACTAAATAAAGACATTTTTCAGGTTAAATAATGCTTAATTTCTTGCTTTGATGAGATGACGGTAAATGGCCGTCTTTGCCCACAGACGTTCCATCGTCGTCTTGAATGCAAAACTAGCATGGAGTTACAGTTATTACTAAATAAAAGAAATCCATACGTCTCAATAGAGAATAGGTAGGATCTGCCTAATGCAGAAAACACTAAACAGAGACATTCTTCAATTAAATAAAGCTACATACTGAAGAACTTCACATGACGGTAAATGGCTGTTCCACAGACGTTCTGTCGTCGTCTTGAATATAAAACTAGCATGGAGCTGCTTTAATTAAGAAACTAAAATAAATAATAATGAATTAATAGATATTTGGATCTGCCTAGTACAGACAACACTAAATACAGACATTCATGAATTAAACAAAGCTCCATCTTCATTTTATATCGCCTAAACACTAACTCACTAAAAACTAAATCATAATTACTATTTGAATCAATTAATTACCGGGCATTGCGGGTTGAATAGTTTTCTTTACAAAATAAAAGCCGTTCAAAACAACCTCTGCGAACTGTGCAAGGTCGAAGAAACAATAGATCATTTCTATTTAATTGTCCTAGATATTACAGAGCAAGCCTAATTAAAGAGATTTATACGTGTAACCTCCCTCTTTCCTGGCGCGAGATATCGCGACATCTTTTTAAAAACTTTTGAGTTACAATTGGTAGTATTAGACTTTGTTGAGAAATCGATACGCCTTTAAGTTTTACATTGTTTAAGCCATGTTATACTATTTCTTTGCTTTGTTACGCCTGTTGTATTACTACCTCTCCTAAACTAAACTTCTTACAAAGATTTTGTCTCTCTTATTTACGCTTCTCTGTTTCTCTTCAAGTGTTGTAAGGTAGAAATTCATGTTTTTCTCTCCAATATGGAACTGTGTAAAATAATTAATTATCACAGAAGAATCAACATCCCAGTATGCGTACAGCCAGCTGGGCTAAATACACTTATTAAAAAAAATAGGGTGACTAACATTATAAACAAGCTTGATTTGACACTAAACGCATTGCGTTCATAGGTTGACTAACATTATAAACTAGCTCAACTTGACATGGAACGCACTGCGTTCATAAGTTGACTAACATTTCCAAGTTACTTGATTTGATATGGAACGCATTGTGTTCATAGGTTGACTAACATTTGTAAGTAGCTTGACTCGACATTAAATGCATTGCGTTCATATGTTGACTAACAATATAAACTACCTTGACTTTACATTAAACGCATTGCGTTCAAGACGCGGTTGCATAACGGAAAATAAACGTCTTACAGCGTAACGCTTCAGTGAAACAGGGGCCCCTCCTTTGACGGTTATTCAACGTCAAAGGAAGACGACAAATAGACGTCATTTGGATCGAGGACGCATTGATGCCATGCGTTCCACATCAAATCAAGCTACTTGGAAATGTTAGTCGACCCATGAACGCAATGCGCTTAATGTCGAGTCAAGTTAGTTTATAATGTTAGACAACCTATGAACGCAATGCGTTCCATATCAAATCAAGCATCTTGGAAATGTTAGTCAACCTATGAACGCAATGCGTTTAATGCCGAGTCAAGCTAGTTTATAATGTTAGTCAAATTATGAACGCAATGCGTTCCATG
The DNA here is from genome assembly GCA_022114935.1 of Leptestheria dahalacensis. NCBI lineage: Eukaryota > Metazoa > Arthropoda > Branchiopoda > Diplostraca > Leptestheriidae > Leptestheria > Leptestheria dahalacensis. Next base: position 24,815 of record JAIQCU010000370.1, on the reverse strand, counting down.
TCAAGTCAAGCTAGTTTATAATGTTAGTCAACCCATGAGCGCAATTCGTTCCATATCAAATCAAGTAACTTGGAAATGTTAGTCAACTTATGAACGCAATGCGTTTAATGTCGAGTCAAGCTACTTACAAATATTAGTCAACCTATGAACACAATGCGTTCCATATCAAATCAAGTAACTTGGAAACGTTAGTCAACTTATGAACGCAATGAGTTCCATGTCAACGTCAAGTCAAGCTTGTTTTAAATGTTAGTCAACCCATGAACGCAATGCGTTCCATATCAAATCAAGCATCTTGGAAATGTTAGTCAACCTTTGAACGCAATGCGTTTAATGTAAAGTCAAGGTAGTTTATGATGTAAGTCAACCTATGAACGCAATGCGTTTAATGTCGAGTCAAGCTAGTTTATAATGTTAGTCAACCCATTAGCGCAGTGCGTTTAATGTCGAGTCAAGCTACTTACAAATGTTAGTCAACCTATGAACACAATGCGTTCCATATNACTTATGAACGCTATGCTTTTAATGTCGAGTCAAGCTACTTACAAATGTTAGTCAACCTATGAACACAATGCGTTCCATATCAAATCAAGCATCTTGGAAATGTTAGTCAACCTTTGAACGCAATGCGTTTAATGTCGAGTCAAGCTAGTTTATAATGTTAGTCAACTTATGAACGCAATGCGTTCCATGTCAAGTCAAGCTAGTTTATAATGTTAGTCAACCCATGAGCGCAATGCGTTTAATGTCGAGTCAAGCTACTTACAAATGTTAGTCAACCTATGAACACAATGCGTTCAATATCAAATCAAGTAACTTGGAAATGTTAGTCAACTTATGAACGTAATGCGTTCCATGTCAACGTCAAGTCAAGCTCTCACTTGAAGAGACACAGAGAAGCGTAAATAAGAGAGACAACATCTTTGTAAGAAGTTTAGTTTAGGAGAGGTAGTAATACAACAGGCGTAACAAAGCAAAGAAATAACATAACATGGCTTAAACAATGTAAAACTTAAAGGCGTATCGATTTCTCAACAAAGTCTAATACTACCAATTGTAACTCAAAAGTTTTTAAATAAATGTGGTAATATTTCGCGCCAGGAAAGAGGGAGGTTACACGTATAAATCTCCTTAATTAGGCTTGCTCTATAATATCTAGGACAATCAAATAGAAAATGATCTATTGTTTCTTCGACCTTGCACAGTTCGCAGAGGTTGTTTTGAACGGCTTTTATTTTGTAAAGAAAACTATTCAACCCGCAATGCCCGGTAATCAATTGATTCAAATAGTAATCGTGATTTAGTTTGCTACATTTGAAGAAAGAATCTACGTTAGGGATGAACAATTTTACATTGGTTCCTTTAGACGAGCTTCTGCATTCTTGAAACCATGATACAGTCAAGTGTCTAATGAGATCTTTTGTAGTATGGTACGGGGAGAGTTCAGAACTGATTTGAGAAAGTATAAGTAAATGAAAATTTCTCTTATTTGGTAGCTGTGGTTGATTCATTTGTTCATCTAAGCATAGTTTTCTAGCGTATCTAGTAGAGAGGTATTTTATTTTATATTCTGTAGTGAATAGTCCGGAAAGAGCGAAAAGAGAGTCGTACGATACTGAGTTATAGCACTTCGTGATGCAGAGCATCACTGTCCGTTGTACGGCGTAGAGAATTTGAAGTTTATTTTTAAAATTAATGGCAGGGATCCAGCATTGACGCGCGTATAAAAGTATAGGTTTCACGACACTGCAATAGAGTTTTCTGATGGTTTTTTAATTCAGGCCCCAAAGTTTCCTGGTAGCTGACAGTATATAATGAAAATATCGGTTGGCTCTCGCAGCTTGGTATTGTATGTGTCGCTTCCATTCTAGTTTATTATCAATATTACACCTAAGTATTTGACTTCAGATTTTACTGGTAGACAACGGCCCTGAAAGTGTTGTTTGAACTGCGACGTGATGCGTTTTCTCGAGACAACAAGCACTTCAGTTTTTGATTCGTTGAAAGCTAATTTGCATTAAAACTCCATTTTTCAAGAGCTTTCATTAAAGTGTTAGCCTTGTTTGTCATAACTCCCTATGAACGCAATGCGGTTAATGTAAAGTCAAGCTAGTTTATGATGTTAGGCAACCTATGAACGCTATGCGTTTCAAGTCAAGTCAAGCCGTCGTCCTATAAAGCATTGTGTTCCATGTCAAATCAAGCTACTTCTTAATGTTTGTAAACCTATGAAACCAATGCGTTCCATGTCTCGTCACGCTACTTCATAATGCCAGTCGTCCTATGAAAGCAATGCGTTTTATGTCAAATCAAGCTACTTCTTAATGTTTGCTAACCTATGAAAGCAAAGCGCTCCATGTCAAGTCACGTTTCTTTACAATGTCAGTCGTCACATGAAATCAATGTGTTCCATTTCAAATCAAGCTACTTCTTAATGTTTGTTACTCGTACTCGCTATTACAGTTTAAAACGCAGTCAATCTATGCTGGAAACGATGTCCTCGTTCTCTATCACAGTCTAACATAGTGAATCTACACTGGAAACGATGTTGTGGTACTCGCTATTCCAGTTTGAAGTGCAGTCATTCTATCCTGGAATCAATGTTCTTGTACTCGTAAGTGCATTTTTGAACAGTTTATGCTGGAACCGCGTAAGCGTGTGTTAGAACTTCGCATTTAGTTAACATCGTATCAATATGCTGTCTCAGTCTGTTAGCGAGTTTTACAATAAAGTTACCAGTGTGCATTAACATTCTTTCAGTCTGTAAGCCAATATTAGAACATTGTTTCCAAGGTGCATTACCACTTTTTTCGATCCGTGAGCCGGTGTTCGCATAATACCATCTATAAGCGTGAAATAACACTATGAGTGAATCTTAACAATTACAATCTCATCAAAATTCATTTTTTGGAATATCAGTACTTTCAAATCTATTTTTTGCTTAATTTCATTAGAAATTATTACACCGACTGTCTTATGTCCTTAATACAATATAATAACTTATGTCGTTTCTAGCTCTAGACAGCTGCAAACTAAACAGCAGTAGCTAGTCAAGTTCCAATGTTGTAGAGGCTTGTTAGGTTGGGCAAGCCTGACAATTGCCTTTTTTGCTCCACAAACCCATCAACGCGTCTTCGTTTAGTTGTTTTGAACCAGCGCTGCCTTTCACCAAGCAGACATTCTTCTTCGACGTCGACTTCATCTTTTTCGTATTCCATTTCGCTCTCCCAGTCGTCGATCTCTTCGGACTGCATAGGTTCGTCAAAATCAGTGTTCGGGGAAAACGACACAAGTCTAGATTTCCCCGTTTCTTCCGTTTCTTTGGCAGAAGGTCGTCAACAGGGATCTCTTCTTGAAGGGACTAATACATGTTGCGAAACTCACTATACTCGATCACAACATCAACCGGGTTAAGTCCGTAATGTTCACACAGAGTTGAAACGTATGTTTGAGTGACGATGAGGTTTTTCTTCGTAAGACTCCCGTGCGTTAGCAGACTAGCCTCACTGGTTATCTTCAAGTTTTCGTCTGAAAACCTATCTTGAAGCTGGACTAGAAGCAGGTCGATAGCTCGGACTTCGATTTTCAGTCTGCTGAATTCGTTTGCTCTGAGGAAACTGGAAACAATGCTTCTCTGCAAACAATTGTATTCCGCTGTTGATTCTCTCCCACACCTCGTCGCATCTCATGCTTCTCAGCTTCCGGATCGTGTCTTCAATAACTCCAGTCCTGGATCCTAGAGGAAAATTGTAGCCCGTTAAGTAATAATGGGCATAGCAGGTAAGCCTTACAGCTATGGGAAGTAACCATTGCTCAGTAGACTGGTACTGTACACGGGGACTTACCAAGATCTACCGCAACTCCTTGCAGAATCTTAATGACGGGTTGAAGGATCCCGAACAGCTTAATTGCAGGCCAGAACAAGGACGTCGTGCTCGTAGTCCGTTGACTTGGGTAATGCTTTCCTTGGACATGGAAGAATCTTTCGAAACGACATCCACACATTCTAGGGTTTCTTGCAAACATAGGACCAGTGTGGAGCACGCGTCGTGTTTACTACTCCACCTCGTAGTCTGCACTCGTTTCAGCCTTCGCCGTCTGTTTAAGGGTCCAAGGGATTTCAGGAAAACGTCATGGCGTCTATGGCCATTCATGAGCACATAGAGCTCTTCCAGCAGAGAAAAAAATTGCCCAATGTTCAACATTCCTCGACAGCTTTTTCCACAACCACACGTATACAGCTTGAGGGCTCTGTTGAAGCATCGCAATGTCATTAGGCCTTGTCTGCAACCCCTCATGTTGCCGGCTCCATCCTAACTTTGCGCAATTATATTGCGGTGGTCTATCGCCATTGTACTGAGCGATTCGTTGACTCTTTCGAAGAGATTAGCTCCTGTAATTGCACCAGCTGTAAAGACATCGATCAGTCGTTCCAAGTTGTCTGGATCAATCTCAGCACATCGAACTAAGAAACAAAGACAGCTTCCAGCTTACTTGTGTCTCGAGTCCGTCCAGAATCAGTGAAATTTTGTTTCCTCCTCTTGCGATCCGCTTTCCAATCTCTTCTTTCGCAGTGTTCCGCACAAGGGTCATCAACTTCATAACGGTATGATAACCAAGGAAGTTCACAGGACCAACTCGGCGTTCTTCGGCTCGCGCTTTGAGAAGTAGTTCAACGTATATCTGAGCATCAGTATTATAATTGGCTATCAGCATAAACAAGTTTACTAGCTTGCATTTTGAACAATCCGACTTGCGGAAAGCTAGCATTTCGCTGCTGAGGTAACGGCAACAGTCGATGACGACTGAAACAACTGCGCGGGTGTGGCGATTAAGTTCATTTTGAGCAACCAAGAGCTTATCTTATTTTTGCCGCTAAACCAACGAATTTTTGCAATGTCACATTCTCGGTGACAGGTACCCCGTTCATGAATACTGACATTGCGAAGTGCATTTTTCCAGTCGCTGTATCCTTCTCCGCAAATGCTTTTACTGTACACAATCCACCTGCGATCTTTAGGCGGGCCGTTAGGTACCTCTCTCACCCTCCACGACGCTCGAGGAAAGTCCGAAATAGGAGGCGCCATATCCTTGACGTAGTGTAAAAGTAAGCTGATGGTTTCTGAGGTTAGTTTCCGGCCTACAAAGTTTGCAGGGTCCAACTCCGGAACAGCTATCTCCGGCAATTCCTCACAATCTTGCGCCAAAGATACCAAGATCTTGAACAGGCTCAGACTCACTGTCCCCCTGCCAAGAAGCACACACATGTTTAGGTTTACAGCACCATACCTGTATCTTGTTTACCATAGGAGAAGCAGTCGATTCATGGTCACTATAGCAGTGATCAATATCATGTTGACAGCTGGAAGTCGACGGTTGTGCATGAGACAGTGACGGTTCACTTGTACCGCCGTATCAGTACCAGTACCATACCAGCAGTGTGGGAGACAGAGATGCTAAAGAAATCTCTAAGGTTCTTCGATGGTTGAGTCTCAGTAGCAGTTGCTTGTTGGCCACTTGAAGAGTTACAATGAACTAAGTAATAAGTTAACGTAAAAGACAGTCGGATTGTAGCAGACAAGACATCCTCCTTTTTGACAATGTTGAACAGTGGAAATGTTATCCTCTACCTTTTTCCAGAAGGTCTTCGATGTTCCAGGTGGTCGCGAAACGTCGAGCGCCCGGCTGAAAAACGTAAATATTAGGCTTCGTCACGTGCGCTGGGATGTACAAATGCCATCTAGGGGTGGGTTATAACACTTAACATAGAAAAACTATCATAATAAAATTCTGTAGTTCAGTATCTTTAATTGTCTCCATTGCTTTACAGCATGGAGACATATTGTTCACTTTTTTCCACATCATGTTTTTTTTCTTTTTTTACCGTTTTTCTCCCCACCGTTTTTCCAAATTCCCTATGGGCACCGTGCGTAGACTGACGCGCCGCCCTGGTGGCAAGCTTAGAACTACCTTATTTAAGAAAAAATTTAAAATATTAGTTCACAAATAACCGATCTGACCCAATTGAATCGGTTATAAAAATGGGAAAACACACCAGAAAAATATTGATTTCATCCTTACTGCCGTCTACAATTTAAAAAATGAGAAAAACGGTTGCTGTAATCACAAAAAATTCACTAAAAATTGAAATGTGGCGGAAAGTTGTAACAAGCAGTCACAGAGTCTTTGGGATTTAGATATATTTGTCCTGGACTGCTTAGTTGACAGGAGCTCACAGTTTCTCTTTTTAAAAAAAATGAAAAACCCGTTTTCCCATAAATCCCCTGCAAAGGGGTACCCGATTTAGTTCAAAAAGTCGCCTGTAGGAGAACTGCTTACAGCGCCTCTATAGGCCACGCACGGTGCCTATTCTATGTTAAATCGGTTTCCTATCTCTTAACATGGGAGCCAAACAAGTCCGGGCATGCTTCGCCCTCTTTTCCACTGCGGGCGAGTCAACCGCCATCTCGCCCCAGCATGTCGCCCCGCCAACTCGCCCCACCATCTCGCCCCACCAACTCGCCCCACCAACTCGCCCCACCAACTCGCCCCACCAACTCGCCCCACCATGTGACGTACATGAGTCGATTTGACGTTTCGCGCTCTTTTCAGCTGCGTACCAATCCTATGCGTACTTATGAGTCACATATGAGTCGTTTCGACTTTTCGTGCGCTTTTCAACTGCGGTCTACTCGACTGCGTATCCACATGTCATATATGAGTCGACTCAACTTTTGACGCTCTTTTCAATGGCGCTCGACTCAACTGCGTACCCATGTGTCGTATATGACTCGACTCGACTTTTCGCGCTCTTTTCGACTGCGGACCAATCAAATGCGTACCCATGTGTCGTATATGAGTCGACTCAACTTTTGACGCTCTTTTCAACTGCAGTCGACTCAACTGCGTACCCACGTGTCGTACATGAGTCGACTCAACTTTTGACGCTCTTTTCAATTTCAAATTTCCCAGCTAATGAATAATTTTAGAGTCTTCTTCATTCGATTGCTACGCACAAACACACATAGCAAATAACAGACAATTCATTCACTGAACATTATTTGAATGGGATCTAAATTACGGCAGACAAAACCAGTTACCTAAAACTAACTACTGCGAGAGAGTTTAAAATAGCTTACACAAAAACTGAATTATAGCTACGTAAGTACTGTACTGTGCTGCAGAAAAGAAAGCGATGGAGACAAACTATTCCTCGGTGAGGGTAGTACTATGTTTGGTTAAGTTTTTACACCAAGAAACGAAAACTGAATTTTTCAAAAAAGTTTTGTATTTGTATAATTTCTCAAAATCCCCGCCCCCCCTTGAATGGCCAAGAGGACTTTCTCCTCATGGCGCTCCTCCTTCAATTAGCTAACACGGATATTCCAAGCTTGAAATAAGCACTCATTTAGCGTCTACTCTTCATAATGTATTTGATTAACTAGATTACATTTCAACAGACCTTACATACGACATACAGGTACGCGCTCAGGTCGAGCGCCATTGAAAAGAGCGTCAAAAGTCGAGTCGACTCGTATAAGACACGCAAGTACGCCCTCCATTAACTGAGTCATTGTGAGTCCTTTTTGGGCATCATGACTCAATGACTCATATAAGACCCACAGGTACGCCTTCAGTTAGTCCAATGACGCAACTGAGTCATTGTGAGTCATTTTAGGACCGCATGATTCAGTGACTCATAATGAGTCATTGTTCGTCCTTATGAGTCGTTGTGAATCATTGAGTCATTGTGCGTTATTACGAGTCATTGTGTGTCATTTTGAGTCATTGTGAATCATTGAGTCATGATGAAGTCATCGGTAGTCATGTCAAAGTCAGTAATGGTAAACTAATGGCTCAAAACCACTGAGAATTTCAGGTTACATGACTAGTTCATAGTGCAAATGACGCGTAAATTCTTATTGTTATCCAAGAAACCTCTTATAGTTATAAGCAAATGTCTATTGCTGTACTTTTTTTAGAACAATATACGAATACTTTAAGTTGGTATAGGATATTTTGGCCGCAAGGAATAATGAGAGCGTAAGATGTAGCATGACTGATGTTGTAATTAAGGCTTTGTCAAGTTTTCTACCTGGCGGCCGCTGTTCTTCCTTTTTCCTCGCTCTCTCTCTCTCTCTTTCTGTTTATATTTTACTTTTTATTATTATGTGTTTTTATTCTTTGGCTTTATCCTTCTCTCTCTCTGTCTATAATGACGCCCTCCAACCTTTGGGTAATGTAATAACCGCCATTACGACTGGGACGCCGAAAACCCCGACACTTCTGTATTCGCTATACAGTCGTCTTGATTATTAACAAAAATGGCTTTTTGGTAAATACCTCTTAAAAGTATGTACCGTACAAGTATATGCGAAGAATGACGAAATTTACATTAAGTTTGAGTGGTTAGTTTCGCCATTATGGTAAAATGTCCAAAATGGAAGTAAATTTGTTACGATAATGGCGGGGAATATGGTATTATCTTAACTTTAGGATTTTATCTTGGTAAAACTAATCATCCGATTTCAACGAAACTTTGCTGATGTGCTAACTACTACTGGTTCTACACGTGGTATTTTTTTCACTGTCATAACTTTATAACTGGGTAANAGTCGTAAATTTGGATTCAGCACCCTTTTTTACCTAGGGAAATATATTCACCTTATTTTTATAAGTAGTTGCAGTGAAACTATGATCTTCCAAAGAGACGCCGGGTCGAATGCGCGTGAAAATTTGAAAACGCGCTAAAAATTCTAAAATTCGCTTTTGCCGGCGGCTAACCACGGAATTGGTAGTTGTGGGCCGAGGGCTAATAGGCCACGAAAGATGAACTTAATCAGCCGAGGTGAGGCTAACTCGGCCTGACGATTTCACCTGGAGTTACCCAACTAGGAGAGTTATAAGCAAATAACTATTCCCCAGCAATAACCCTTTTTTTCTGCTCGATGGACTGGATAATTTCATTTCATTTCGTTTCGCACGCTAGGGGTTTGCAACTCATTTCTGGTTTTCTCATTCACTTGCCGGCCAGATATTTAAAAAAAAGCACTGTACCAGAAAAAAACAGTAGTTAGTTAGTAGTAGTTAGATATACTGTAGTACGTGATTGTATAATGCAACTAGTTTTATCCTGAATGCCCCTTTTGATATAGGTTTCATACAACTAGGGTAGGTATTTAATATACTAGTGATGTCAAGCGACTCGACTTTTAGTCGACTATGTAGTCGACTCGACTCGGTCTTGGCCGTTAATTGACTCAAATCGACTCGTGATTTTGTAAATCGACTGGGTCGACTTTCAAGTCGGCCTAATTGACTCGACTCGACTCGACTCGACTTGAAGACCAAGGCCGTCGACTCGATTCAACTCGAGCCCAAGTCGAGTCGAGTCGAGTCGAGTCGTTGACATCACTAGGTAGTACCTTATATACCTGGCATATTATATTATGTTATAACGTTGTTGTCATTACTATTTTAAATATTCTAAACTTAAGTATACTTTAAATGTAGTTGTTCATATAATAACTATAAACTTAAATTTGAATGTATGAAATTAAATTGTTTATGCCACGGAGGACTGTTAGGCCGAGAAAACCACAAAGGAAGAGATAAAAGCAATTAGTCTCGAAAATTTCAGGTTAATTTAGGCGTGGACCACCAGAGGCGTTTCTCACCTGAAACTTGCGACACAAAAACCGCCGACACCGCCCGTCTCGTCGTTATTTTATTTCTTTTCATTCTGATTTTATGTAAATTAAACTTCAATTTTGATTATGTGAACCACTTGCGTTTAATCAAGTAGCAAAATAGTTAATTAAACTGCATTAAATAATAGAGACATCAACGTTTAATTACAAGGCGATTTATAGATACCCGGGAAATACAATATCGCCGGATGGTTGAAGGGCATTATGGCGGCTGTAATTTTCTCAATTCTTTATTTTTTAATTTTATTTCTTTGAAATTTTGCTTTTTTTATGTTCTCTGTTGCGGCTACAACTCGGAGGCAGTCATTTGAAACCTCATTTTACACGCAAATTGCACTTAATGACAACCAATTTGAAGATTTATTTCCTGTTCTTTTTTTAATACCCGCCGTGAATTCCCCATTTCAGTAGGAAAAACGCCGCTCTTTTTACTTGCACCAAAACAGGGAAGAAACTTAAATTTACTAACTTTACTAACTAATCTACTAGCTAAGAACTAGCTTAATCAACTTAGAAATTAACTAACTAGTTTACGAAATTAACGAACTAAACCCTAACTACTAGCCTATAATTAAGCAAAAAAATTTAAACGTTATTACTAACAAACTTGATTAGCTTAACTAGCTAGTTTACTCAATTAATTAGCTACGAACTGAACTGACTAGCTACTAACTACTGACTGAAACTAACTACTAGCTTAAAAATTAACTATAATAACTTAAACATACATTAACCAACTAACTTGATTAGCTTAACTAGCTAGTTTACTCAATTACGAAATGAACTAACTAACTACTAACTACTGACTGAAACTAACTACTAACTTAAAACTAACTAAAATAACTAAAATATTAACTAACTAACTTGTTAAACTTAACTAGTTAGTTTACTCAGTTTACTAACTACTAACTGAACTGACTAGCTACTAACTACTGACTGAAACTAACTACTAACTTAAAACTAACTAAAATGACTAAAATATTAACTAAGTAACTTGATTAGCTTAACTAGCTAGTTTACTCAGTTAACTAACTTCTAACTGAACTGACAAGCTACTAACTACTGACTGAAAACTAACTACTAGCTTAAAAACTAACTAAAAAACTTGATTAGCTTAACTAGCTAGTTTGCTAAATTAACTAACTAATAACTGAACTGACCAACTACTAAGTACTGACTGAAATTAACGACTAACTTAAAACGAACTAAAATAACTAAAACATTAACTAACTAACTTGATTAGCTTAAGTAGCTAGTTTACTCAATGAATTAACTACTAACTTGGAACTAACTAAAAGAACCAAAACATTAACTAACTTGATCAGCTTAACTAACTAGTTTACTAAATTATCTGACCGAAAACTATTAACTTAAAGCTATTAACTTATAACTAACTAGACTGATTGAAAAATTAGCTAACCAACTACCAACCAATTTACCAAGTTAATGAACTAAAAACTAACTGTTACCTTAAACAATTAATCTCACACAAAATCAACCAAGTCACTTGACTATCATAACTAACTAGTTTACTGAATTAAATAGCTAAAAACTAACTAGACTAGCTTAGAAATCAACTAATTAACTTGGTCAACTTTAACTGATTCACTACTTATAACTTAACTTTCAACTTAGAACTAGATAAGTGAATTTAAAAATTTAACTAACTAGCTAACTTAACTAATTAACTACTGATTTCACAATCGATATTCATATCGATACTACTAACACTGTTTGTATCGATAATACTATAGGCGTATATCAGAGATATCAAAGTCAATCAAAGTAAACTTTCGCGGTGACATTCTATACGCGATATTCACCTTCTGTTGTATCGATATTATCAACATCGGAGGTGCGTAATTGATATATGAGTAAATATAAAGTTAATTGTTATTACAGTAAATTTAAGTTGAAGATTGTAACAATTGGGAACCCAATGCAAGAAACCAGCAGGTCCACCAACACTTCAACCATAGCTCTGCTTCCAGTCTGGTTGCTGATGGAGGCAGCAACTGCTGAAACTGCTGATATTCGCCCAAATTCAGCAGGCACCGTTTTTCTTATTCCAAAAACTACGAAACATTTGTTTATTGACAAAAAAAAACTAAGCTAGAAATTACTAGAATTTAAGTGAATTGCTAGAAATCATCGAAATGTTTTGGTAGTTGTACAGCATTTTGTAATCCTTCTGTCAGACTTTCTCTTTTGAGTGTAATTTTCATCTTCTTAATGTTTCTCCTGTTCTAATTTCTTTCTTGCAAGTGAATAATTCCTAATGATGCCGAAACCGCCCGCTGTGGCATCAACAAAAGACGGAACAAGCAACATCCGCGTTTCACACAATACGACTGGTATACCGAATTATTTTTAATTATTTACACCGAAATTTCCCCCCGTGACCGTAAACCTCTTTCAAACACACAAACAAAAATTTAGTCATTATCTTTTAAATAATAATAAACCTAAATAACGTTAAATAATTCGAATATTACAATTAATTAGTTAAATGAAGAGTTAATATTAGTTAAATTTAAAAATGCAAGACAACTCAAAAGTTTAGTATTATTTGTAAATTAAAATTTAACTACCGCCATAACATTAAATTAATTCTAATATGACTATAAAGACTATTAGTTATTCGTTGGAAAATTTCAAAGACACCGTTAAATGGTATTATCTTCTAAAATAAGGCAAGAAAATGAGATTATAATTATAATGTAATGATAATTAAATTATTATGCGAGACTTCAATATGAACACTAATTAGACTAGCTCCCTCAGCGACTAATAATCACATAAACATGAAAACTCATTAATAATAACACATAATTGCTAATGTTAGTTAAACTGACAAATTATTACAAAATTCTTTAACACCGTTATCTTTTAAGAATGAAAAGAACAACGGAGATGATAACAATCATATAATTTTATTATGCGACACTTAAAATACGGGCAAAGTATCAATCTCAATAATACAGCTATTCACACGTGATTCTCATTAATTGCATTACAACAAAACAGGAGTCATATTCATACTGTGTACAACTATTTACAAGCAGAATTTCGAGACAAATATCCGCTCTACAGCAACACTGTTTTGATATCATTGATGTTATCAATGGAAGAGTTTGCGCATTGTTTAAAAATAATAGATATGGAACAAACTGAATTCTGACTCAATTCTCATAGAAGATACATTTTGGAAGAGATGGTAATAACGCGTTGAAAGTCTGATCAGACAACGCTGATTGGCTTGTACCGAGTCCGGGGTAGCGTGGTAGCGGTCCTCTCCTGGATGGGTAGCAGCACCAGAGTGACGTCATGACGACCGATGTTGCACAGGGCTCGCAGCAGATTCTCCACCGTCGAATCCTCTCGTTTGGCCCAGTCGGCGAACAAGTGTCGTGTCGGTCCCGTCTGCTTCTCGTGGGCTTTTTGGTCGAAGGACGCGATCCGCGATGAAGTGTAACCTGGAAATGATCATACCAAGATGACAATATTAAACAACAATAAAATATTCATTAAAGCTGAATTACAGTAAACTCTTAATATGATAGAATTATGCAAAAACCGAAATGAAAACAATGAAGTAACACTATTCGGGACTGTAATAAGATATTATAGTAATAAACATAACTTTAAAGGTAACATACTTATAATACAGTACGTATTTCATAATCAGTTAAGTATACAACAACAGTAGAATATTAAATTATGAAAGTATCTTCAAAACGACATTAACTCGACGTTAATTCCTATATAAATATGCATAACAGAAACGAGATGAAAAATAATTCACACATTTAAAATTCGACATATTCGAGTTAACTGTAATAGTTAATTTGGATGTTGAAATTGAACTAATTGGTACCTAATTCTCTAGCGAGAGCTTTCCAGTCGGCGCGTTCTCTGCGCGGGTTGAGCATGACTTCCATCTCGCGCCGGCGGGCCGTGCAAATATCCCGCAGCCGCGTGTCTAATGTGACTGTAATACAACCACACATACATTAATTACATTCCCGCACTCCTCTCCGTAAATTACGCCCGTGAACCACTCGAACCACTGCTGCTTTGAAAATCATTCTCCATTGAAAGTAAAAAAAACGACATTTCAAACTGTCTTAAATTAAAATTAATTTTAACCATCATTTCATTTTTTGACCAGTTCTTGTTAACAGTTTCGGTTTACCAAGAAAACTTTAATTTTACTTCAGTTAACCTCACCATTTGACTAGTTTTACGACTGTTAGCAATATCCCATGAACAGGGAAAATCTGGTAGATAATTCATAATATTCTAGTTTTATTTGAATTCAGAAGTTCGCGTTTATCAGTAAGAATTCACCGTAAGTAAATTTTCACGGTTCGATTAAAAAAGGAACCGGTTTTCAGTTTGCGGCTCTTTTTTTTCCGACGAGCTTCCTCATTCTTTTAATTACTCGTAATTACTTCATTAACATTTTTATTTCTCAACGTACTGGTTTTGGCATCGCGACTGTAGCCGTCACTGCCGGGAGCCACGAAAGCGGAATCGGAGCCGCGGGATCCTCTCGATCCGTCGGATCCCTGCAACCGTCGACTGTTACTCGGGGAGATCTCGCACTCGAACGCAGCGTGAGTGACGTTTTTGTACTCGTTCTTCATGGTTCCGCAGGCGGAGGAGTTTCCCGTCAAGGGGACGGCCGCCGAACCGCCGAATCGAGGATCGAATCCTGCCAGTTTGGTAGCGGCCGACCGAAGTTTCCACTGCTTCAGCACCACGTATATTAATAGACCTGCAATGAAGGGTACAGTCAGATATAAATTCGTATTTGTGTAGTTTGTATGAGGGTTTTATGTTTGTATTGAGGGTATAGATTGAGATTCCTCATTTGATGGGAAGTGGTTGGGACCGATGGCCTACCCAAGACGATGGCACCGAGGATAGCGCAGTAGACGGAAATGATACCCTCGTTATCGTAGGCTTCATCCGGATGCAGGAGGCTGTCGACGGGTTTGGTTATCACACGCCGGCTGGGGTGACCCATGTCCTTATCTGCGCCATTCAACAAACAGATTTATTAATATTTAGTCTAAGGTGACAAGTCGGATGATCTAATTAACTATTCAGTACTATTCAAAGTAGATTCAGTGTGTCTTTTAATATCGTAATCAGCTATGTTACTACTGTTGATCTACATAGCTTGTTAACCATCTATCCATTCATCTACTTAGTTTACTAACTGCGTATCTATTACCTAACCATCGACTTGACTGTGTATTTTACTATCTATCTACCTAATCTATCTTTTACTAACAGTAGATTTCAGTGTGTGTCTTAATCAGCTGAATTTCAAACAAAACGATAATGAATGCCATCGTTTGCTATGGTACTCAATTCGTAAAATTATTCTATCCATCTATATAATCTACCTAACTGCGTATATAGCTATCTATCCAATCGAATCTGGGTAAATTACCTGGGTATGTGTCTAATTAGCTACTTATCTTATCTATCAATACAACTATTCACCTATATGTCATCGAACAACTCATCTTCCTGCTTGGTCATCTAATAGCGAAGCAATCGACGTTTGTGTGTCAGATGTTACGGTTTGTTATCAACTACAATAAGATAATTTGACATGAATATAGAAATATTGCATCGGGTTTACATATCATTTTCATTATCCCCCGGACTGGTAACGGCGTCTTAATTACTTCATGATGTCACATTTAATCAATTACAATATCCCCCCCCTCGCGGTTTTGCTCGGGAAACAAGGCCTGCTATAGAGTCTGAAAAGGACAGCTACCAATGACGTCACAAAGGCAGTCTTTTGATTTGTTGAGAAATGAGTGGGCAGCTGTTGAATGGGGCGCTTGTGCCCAGCGCATCGGCTCCAAAAGGACACCGCCGAGAGAGGCAAGGCGACCTCGGGGTAACCGGAGAAATCCTCGCCGTCCGGATCGCTATCACAGACCGCCACTTGTCACGCTCGGCCGATCAAGACGGCTTCTTTCCTCTTTGCCTCTTCTTTCATCCTTCTCTTCCTTTTCTTCCCGTCCTTTTTCCAAATTTAACCACTTTCAACAAGAGAAACCAAGGAACTGAAGACCATAATCGAATTGCTATAGTCACCAGCTTCCTTCATAATCCATCTATGAATTCTTAATCCAAGTTCCACTGGAACCACCTTGGTTCCACCCAAATTTTTGTGGATTCCATCTTGTCCGAAGAAACTTATACAGTCGAGCGGACATGATCTGTGAACGGACGAGAGACGCACACAACAAAGTCTCGACCCGAGCTTTAATGCTCACTGCTTCGTCAACAGGGTTCAACATGGCGCATGTGATGCGCCCTGACAGGTCGAGGAATACCGCTGTCATTCTTCCAGACATGCTCAGCCAAGCGTTAGCTAATCAACATTACACTATACTTCCCTTGCAGCTACAGACCGTGACAGAATCGCATTCAGCGAAACAAAACGTTCAAATTTCTTATTCTTCCATAGATCCAACTTTCGTCTGCTTGCTCCATCATGTTTTTCACATTAGCTCACTGAAACTCAATCAAACGAATTAGAATCTGCTCAATTCAACCTAAGATAAACTTAATTGAATTCATCAATCCAGATTACAATTTGTGTCAAAAAGTCATCATGTTTTCACTTCACAATCTGCAATTCTTAACCTGTGATGTAACGCAGCCAGCGGCTGCCATCTATGGGCAAAATGATGAACTAATTTCAGATCATTTCTCAATTTTTTTTCCTCGTCCAAATTGCTGCACAGCATAAAGTTTTTTTCGCAGTGCCGCTCGACAGTGGTTCTCTCTGCATTTCAACAAAAAGTCATAAAAATGACAAGGTTTAAAAAAAAATTATAATTCTGACGACCATGGGAAAAAGAAGCCCTAGGGCATCTACTACAGACAGAAAACACAGGGCTGCAGCTGCAACACAAAAATGACCGTAAAGCGTGTGATTATGACTCTCTAGAATAATAACAGCCCAGGAGCATCCGCATTTCTGCGCATCTCCTCTTTTTCCCCTTTCTGATTTCAAAAACTGTACAAAAGAATTTACGGGACAATTTCAGACTACACGGTTTTTAACAGGGCTGCTTTAAAAATACGAAAATTACGAAAACAGCAGAGACTACAGTATGCGAATGATAAGGAACTATAAACCTATACTTGAATCGATATACAGATCCTAAGCAAAGATTGATTACACATATAGAAAACTAGATTAATGTATCTCCGCATCTCTTAACTCTAGTTCTATATCTGTCTGTAGATACAAGAGTATTAGCGCAGCTGGCTCGATGCATAGCGTGCTGCTGTGCAAGACGGGTTATTTGAGGCCAATAAATTGTAGAAACCTGGTCGCAGCCCCAATCTCACTCTCCTAATGGCTACCTTGGTTCGCACCTTCCATTTAAGAATCCGGCCATCATCTATCAAACCCCAACCGTATACCTGACTTCTCCAATAGCTCGTCTGCAGCAACCGACACCGAATGGAGAATTTGCGGAGTCATCATTCTTCATGTCGAACATTTCTCCTACGGTAGTTCTTCTACAACTTATAATACACTCTTGTTATTTATACACTAATGCTTTGATTATCATATTATTACAATAACATCAAATCAGTTAAGAAATAATTCCCCAAGAGTTGATGAAGAATACGAGGGAAGGAAAAGATTCCCGGCGGAAAAATGGCCCCGGACCGGGGTCGAAATAGTAGGTCTCGAAGGTGCGGTGAGTCTTGTCGGCGCCTGGGCAAATTAATGCCTTCATAATTTGGTTCTGCTGTGCCGCGGGCTGCTTCTTTCCCTTCAAGTACTACCTTTTCACTTCGGACCTCCGCAGTCCACAGACCCGACAAGAAAAGAGGCAAAGACGCATGGGAAATGAATGATTCTTTCTTCTCTCCATCGCTTTTAGGGATACTATACGTACAGAGGTGGTTAGGATTCCACTCAGGTTCCACTTTTTTCACTGGTTCCACTTCAGTAAAGAATAACCTACAAGGAGCGTGCTCCATCTGCCAAGACTCCATCGCTTTAGGACATCATGCGGATGCGGTGGATACCATACATACAGGGGGGAGGGGGGGAGCATTCCAGTCAGATTCCACAGGTTCCACTGATTCCACTTCAGTAGTGGATACCCGAAAGGAATGTGATCCATCTGCCAATAGCCCACCGCTATGGAAACTATGGGGGATTCCACTAGTTCCACTTCAGTAGAGGATAACCTCGAGGAATGTGTCCCATCTGCCAAGAATCGAGTGTGTCTCAATATAGCAACAGCATGTGTGTATGTGTGTGTGTGTGTCGTTCTAAAAGAAACAACAACGAGTCTCTTTGTTTTTGCTCGGCGTTACGCTCGGCGATGAAAGAATGTCGCGCGACTCGTTTTCGGTTCCCTTTTGGACTTTGGGAAGCAAAGAAAAAAAATCAAACCCGCATGAAGCCGCTTCCATTTCACCAATCACACGGAATGCAAGCTCCGGGGACACATGTTTAAAATACGTATTTAAAAAATAATAATAATAACAGAAATAAAAATAACAACAACAAAAAATCTCACATAACTCGACGTAAAAGTCCAGAGAAACGAGCAGCTCTGAAGCCCTTTCCGACATTCCTTCATATTTGTCGGGGAATTAATCAATAAGAAAAACTGTCACGATCCCTTTCCGACAGTCTCTTTTTTTCCCCCTCGTCCTCTACCTCTGCCGAGCGGACCATCTCGTCGAAACGTCCCTTATGTCAAACAGGCTGATCAATACACATTTCATATTCAGCTGCATGTCTCCGCCATGGTAGACAAACCCATAAATCAATCTAATAACCCCTCTATTATGTCTCATCATTTCACCAGACTGGAATCCATCGTGTTCCCAACTCAACTCCCAGTTCTCGTTCCACAGAACTTGTTTCGTAAACAAAGAGGGGGGGGAACATATTTTTTTCATTTTAAACCAAAATCTGTTTTAGGTGAGGCTTGTGTGTGGAAGTTTTAAAGGGAAAGGGGAGGCTAACCTGCTGGAACTGGAGATCTGGAGAAGAACGAGTTCTTAGATAAGCATCTAATAACACTACGTCAGAACAATACACGATCGGTTGGAATTTGCACGTATCCCAGGCATTTCTTTGTTATATTTCTTTTGAAATTACCTTTATTAAGAAAAAGACTAAACGATAACTTGAAGTGAAGGAATAAGGGCACAACCAAAATGTAAACAATCGTTGTCGCCCTTCACTAAACAAACTAAGAAACAGTACCGCATGTAAAGCTTGTTTTTCCAAATCACACACTTAAGAACCGTTGTAACGTAGATGTGACATTTAATATTCGTTTAACTCAAATTTCGTTATATAGAATACATTCTATTCCTGTACACTGATTTAACAGATTTGGCTTTAAAAGGTACAAGAATGGTTATATAAGGTTATATTTAGACACGTGTCAGTTATCTTGCCCAGCATCTCACGGTTTGGAGCTCTTAATTTAACCAAGAAACAGAAAGGGTACGAACCTGCGCAAACTGTATCCTGGATGGGCGTGCACTCGTGCAGGGTGACCTGATCCTCCCTGCAAACCGTGCAGACGACACATCCGAGCGTTGCACTCAGTACGGAGCTGAAAGTGCCGGCAGGGCACTTGCGGCAGATCGTGTTGTGCATGGGGGAGCAAGGTCTAGCGGCGCCCCATCCATGCTGACAGACGTCGCACGCTTTGCACGTCATCGCTACCGTGACGCGTTCCTCCAGCGAGATGGTGCCATTGGCGTCCACCTCGTTGTCGCCGGTCGAAGCCGTTGGCAGGAAACTCAGCTCCTGATAGTGGTCCTTGTCGCACTCGCACTCGGAGTCGTGCGTCACGTTGCAGGCGCGTCGCGCCCGGCTGTTGGCAGGGCACGGGGTGCAAGCCCGGCAAGGGAGCAGGCGGCTCGCTGTGTCGCTGAAAGTCTCTCCCGCGACGCACGGTTCACACATCGTGTCGGCGAACTCCCCTGTAGCGTTGCAGTGACGCGTGACTCCCGACCCCGGCGAGCATTCAGAGCAGCAATCCTCGCCGATGCAGCCGTCCCCGGCCGCGCTGATCGCACTTGTAAAGGTGAACAGAACCTGCTCGAAATTTCAATACAAGAGTTACAATTCAACTCCTAAAAACATAATCATATCGATGCGGGAAACGAGCGACAGAATAGAGGGCAAATATTGAAGTGGTCACGTGACTATGACGTCACAGTTAGCATCTCGATATTAACTAATAGTTAGGACACCTCGCTTTTGATTTTCCCAGTACAAAATAGGAGAAGACACCCACAATTTCGGGCAGTTCCTCGGCTGGCTAACCACCCACCCACGAGCCTGGAAACGTTTTTCTTCCTTGACGTTTCTTTTTTTTCGGGGTGAAATTTCCACTTGGCGTTGGGTCGACAATGGCAGGACCAGAGATGGAAGAAGACGAAGAATGCGAAACGGCAATTGACACAAAGGTAACAGATTCGGCACAAGGGCTCTGTGCATAGCACCCTAGAGGGCAAGTACACAGGCTAATTTGTCGGGGTCCTGGGAAGGAGGGGGGGTTAGGGCGGTAGAAAAAGGTTCTCTTCTCCATTGGGGACTTTCGTGCGCCGCCATTGAAGCAGAAAAGAAAAGGAAAAAGAGAACACGGAACGAGAAGAAAAGCGAAACAAAATCAAATCGGACACTTTTTACGGCCGAAAGGGCACGCGGACTTTGCCGTTTCAACCCTCCACCCCCTCCCCCGCCGGATACCCTTCAACCCACCCAGCCCCCGCCTGTATAACCACTCATTACAGACCCAACTTCATCCCTCAAGAAACTCCATGAAGATTAATTTTTTCCCCTATCGGTTCTTTCTCTGGGTCTCCTCCTCCTCCTTCTCCCAAGACGGTAATTTACTTTCGAAAACTCTGACCCAGGCAATAGCCAGCCGCAATAACCCCTACAAGCTGGACAGCCAGTTGCGAAGATGGTCGACCTGCTTGGATGCCCTAAGCGCAACCCACAAACCGTCCCCGATGTTCGATTCGGGTAGACGGCCACATATCGCCCTAATTTTCGGACAGTGTAGACCAAATACTGTATGATGAATGATAACTTTATCCTTCCTTGGTTGTAACACAGGTTCTTATCCTGACTTGCGACTGACCTTAGGGCAGCTCGGGGACTTCACACAAGTAGCAACCGGTACTTGAATTCAAGGGTGTAGAGTCATAAGTAACGCCCAGATTTCGAGTAGTACTTGGCCCCGTGAATTTAGATATTAAGTAGCAACCCGGTTGTACCAGATACTCGTGCTAATCGACAGTTTCCTTATTACAGACACTTGTATCGATACGAACAGGAATGGAACTGGATGGCGGGGATCTCGGGGTATGGTTCCACATGTTGGTGGAACCAGAGAGCTAAGCATGCATGTGTTGATGTGTGAGTCAGGATGGGGTTGTTTTCTTGTTTAGATTAGGGAAAGGGAGCGCGCAGTGCGGGTCCCTTAGAGTTTTTATGGGGCCCCCGGACGCCCTGCTGTAAAAAGCCACCGGATCCCCCCGCGAGCCTAGGCGCTAATAACCCGGCACGTAGCCGCCGAAAGAGAAGCAGAACAACAACAAAAAAGACCAAGGCCCCTCAGTTTTCCTTCTCTTGTCATAAAACTATTCTCCTCGAAAATTCAACGACGTCCTTTAAAAAGATATGGAAAAACGTAGCCTATTTTCCCTGGTGTAGATATATTGCGAGCGTTGGTAAGGGATGGCAGAAGAAGTAGCGAACCCTTTTTATGTTCGGGGCCACCAACAATGAACTCGTTGTCAAGACCAAAGTGTCGGAACTTGTAACGTGCGCTTGTTCGTTCCGTTGCAACACGCGGGAGGTCAGCAGCCGGCAAGGGTCCGCTACTCTTCATTTCAATCAACCAAGATTCCTTAAACCAATTCCCTATGTCGGCATAACCACTTGGCTTGGTATAACAAGGCAAGATTCAGGAATCTTGACATTCTTGTATTTAAAATTAGCATTGAATCCCGGATCCCCCCCCGCCGCGGGTTATATTTCGTGAATGACTTTGTACGATTTTTGGTTGTGGCTCGAGAAAAGCGACACGCCGGTGACAATTGACGAAAAGTGGCACCTGGATGTTCAATTTGGCATCGGCGTGCCATGTTTCGCCCGGGGTTCCCATCATCTTTCCTCTCTTGTTTCTTCTTCTTAAATAACCTTAATGTATAAAATAAGAAAGCCCGATATTACGATAGGAAAGCTAAAAAGATGGCCTCGGGACAATAAATGATTAAAGTAGTCAAATTCTTGTCTCCCAAGCATATTTTCATTCTTTAACAAAAAAATCAACTGATCAAAAGCCCCTTTTTTTATTTAAAAAAATATTACTCTTTTATTATTTTTTGAAACACGGGCCCGCCATCATTTTGCCTCATTCGTCATGCCAAGAGTCCGTGAACTGCCGCAAGGACACAACAACCAGCAAAAATTAAAAACAACAAAAAATTAAAACAACAGACAACACGACGGACGGAGTCAAATCTTGGAGAACAATGCACGGATGAGATATTATTAATTGCGTCAAATAGTTTCGACGATTCGTGGAAATATGTCGGGCGGGTGGGCCATAATAAGAGCTTTGAAATAGATAAATAAATAAAAAGCTCGTCCAAAAAAAAGCCGGCTTTCCAGAGATGACAAGGACGACGAAAAATGCGATATGAGGACAGGAATGAAGACAAGAGAGAAAGAATCAAATATTTACCTTTCAAGAGAGAAAAAAAAACTCGTCTAACCAACTGAACGCTGATTTTCATGGACCAGCTTCACATATTTACCAGTTTAAATTCCGGTTGAAAGTTATTTGTCGGCAAAATGAAACGAGAGAGACAAGGACCGGAATATAAAAGATAACAAGTCGTTGAGAATTCCAATGTTTGATTTAAAAAAAAAAATATTTCAAAAAAAAGAAACAAAAAGCGCACCATTCTCTTTTCAGAAAGAGTTTCACCACACGACCGCGAGGACGGTTCAGTTTTTTTCTTTCACTCTCCATCACCATTCTGACTCTTTGGCAAATAGCAAAGGAAATGGAACTGATAATTTTGAGTGAAAATTTAAAGAAAAAAAATAATATAGCTTATCATTTTTATAGGCGCGGGGACAATCAGCTTTGCGACGCCGCTATCTGAGCGCCCCGCACCTTGATATAAGCGCACCGTATTTACATAGACAAGCGCCGAAAGCCAAACAACTTCCCCACAACCCTGGTTCAACGCCAAAATCAGTCCCGTGCTTCGCAAATCCAAAGCCAGAAATCTCGTAAAAATCTGAGAAATCCCTTAAAAAAACTCGTCAAAAAAATCCCACGGGAATCTTTGGAAATTTTTAAACTCGAACGTGGAATTGCGAACCCCTCGGTCAGTCCGGTAGGAATAGAAAAAATCACAGCAGGAATCTCACTCTTTTAAAAGCCACATAAGAAATGAAATATTTCTTTGAAGAGAAAACACACATACCATTGCGAGAAATAAGGACAGCTGACGCGTTCGTCTGCTTCCGGTGGAACTAATCAACCGCGCCATGCTTGGGTATCTTTTTCAAAAGATTTCTAGACGGTTGACTTTTTTCGGTTATAACGGTCCTGTTATCACAACGAGCGACTCACTACTGCTATACAAAGATTGTCTGCCATAATAAGATGTTCATGTTGTTGTTTTCAAAATAGATAGTAAGCACTTTTTGAATCTCGGAGAGATAACGCGTAGGTCTTGCCCGGCGAGCGGCTAAATGATAACTGACGGTAGAATGTGTTTGGCGGCAGGGTTTATACGGTTTCTCCCATTTCTCTCCCTTTCTATGTCTACCGGCTATACGCGAGTATACTCCGCGCACTCTAATTTCAACCGGCGGATTTGCGTACAGTGACACTGAATCCCGTACCCCGGCTTGTATCTTGAATCGGGTTTTGTGGCATTGCATGTTACACTATAACTTCCAAAGTTAAAACATTGGCTAAATGAATAGTTTCGAAATTAATAATATCTTATTTAATTATATAAAAAGATTATTAAGAGCATCAAGTACCAATGAATCTTATCGATGATACAATGAATCCTTTGTTGCTTATCTTATGGCAGTTTTTNCACTCTAATTTCAACCGGCGGAATTGCGTACCGTGACACTGAATCCCGTACCCCGGCTTTATCTTGAATCGGGTTGATACATGTTACACTATAACTTCCAAAGTTAAAAAATAGGCTAAATGAATAGTTTCGAAATTAATAATATTTTATTTAATTATATAAAAGGATTATTAAGAGCATCCAGTACCAATGATCTTATCGATGATACAATGAACCCTTTGTTGCTTATCTTATGGCAGTTTTTAAGTGGGTTTACCTCAGACCATCAGACCAATCTTTTCAATCAGCTTATCACAGTTTTTATTTAAAGCCTAATATTTAAAACATATCTACATCTTCAAGTTAACCCTATACGTAAACTTGTATCTCCTATCAAAGTCTTGTTTTTCCAGTTTATTTTTTCAAAGGTCAATAGGAAGTTAGAGTGCCAGTGAGTATACTCTTGAAGCTGGGCAATGAATGGCCAAGTCGACTAACAAGTCGACTGGAATAGCGCCGAAGGGCCTGGCGGCGTTGGCAGAACCGACAAACAACAGAGCGGCAAAGCACCGCACAGTGGCGGCCTTGTCTCAGTTCACCTCTGCCCTTTCCCTGGCTTTATTCGCGTCTCCGTTTCACCTTCGCCTTCGCTCACAGCGCACCACTGATTCCGGTTTTCCGTCTCTCGGCCCAGTGCTTCCACTTCTGTGCGGAGATCCCCTTCATCAGGGAAAAATGAAGCTCAAACAAGGGAAAATTAAGAAAAGAGGGGGAAATTAGCTGTCTATCTACATCGATAATCGATCTAAATCTAGCTATACCGATCTATGGATTCTCCCGTAAATCTCAAGATTCCTGGGTAATCTCCCACTTTGGCAGAAGGACCAAAGGACTTATAGGCTAATCACATCACAGCAAAGCCAAATAAGCAGATTAAGTACATCCTAA